>PITA01013208.1:34800-58609 GCA_004023965.1 Spilogale gracilis
AAAAAAAAAAAAAAAAAAAAAAAAAAAAGACATATCCTGGGGCGCCTGGGTGGCTCAATGGGTTAAAGCCTCTGCCTTCAGCTCAGGTCACAATCCCAGAGACCCGGGATCGAGCCCCACATCGGGCTCCTTGCTCGGCGGGAAGCCTGCTTCTCCCTCTCTCACTCCCCCTGCTTGTGTTCACTCTCTGGCTGTGTTCCTCTCTGATAAATCAATAAATAAAATCTTAAAAAAAATTTTTTTTTTAAAGACGTATCCTAAGACCCTACTCTAACTAAATCAGAATGTTGGCAGACAGGGCCCACACATGTAAAATCTTAAAAACCTCCTGAATGATTATACTACATAGCCAGGGTCCTGAAATATTATGTAGCTTCAACTGAGTAGTCTTCTAGTTCAATCACGGAACTTTAAACCTAGAAGAGACCTGATAAAGCAAAAAATTAGAATGTTCCTTTTACAGGAGTGAGCCAGATCTGCTGAGAAACTTGCCCAGGACCATACAACTAATTTAAGAGACAGAATTGCCACCAGAACTATAGTTCCCCCGAAACAAGAATATCATAGGCAGATGGAATCTCCCCTACAAGATAAAATAGCGATCCCAAAAGATACGGTTTTTAGACTCTTTAAAATTGGTTACTTTTTTACAAGAAAAAGAAAAAACCACAAAATTGGGTTTAACACGCTTTCTACTCCATTTTCTACAAGCACCTCCTGAATTTCTTTAACAGAAAAAGATTACCTATTATAGCTCATATGTCAAAATGAACCAACACCTACATAAACACTGTAGCAAACATACAAGAATTCCATTAATAGAGATAAGCCACAGAGGATAGTTGATTATGATAAGTACTCGGTGAAGATTGGCTGACCCTTTGATCACCTGGGTGAGAAGTTCCTGATTATCAAAATTATGGCTCACCACAACTGTTTGTACTTTTCCTTCTAGCTGCTTTGTTTTACTTATTGAAAACAAGACCCAGATTGCCCCCACAAAGTTAAGGCGCCTCCAGGAAGGTATTTACATAACCCAAACCAGGAAGGATAGGTCATTTAATAGATCAAATAATATATTTATCCCAACAGAAAACTTTCAAATGCAATCCCAGTGGAAGGGAAGAAAAGGAAAGAGGGAGGTGACATTTCCTTTATTAAACTTCACAATGAATTTACACCCAAATTCGGCAAGGGCTTTTCAGTGGCTTCACAGCACCTGAGATAATTATACTACTGCCTTCTTGATGTATGAGTCCCCATTGAGAGAAGTCAGCTCAATCCCAAGGACAGCATTCCAGGGCGCTGAAAAGAATTCTTTCCATGCGCGCCCACTGTGTGGCTTGGTTTAGGGAAGATTCCCACTACATCAGTGAGGGCGACAGTAGAGAGGATGTGCCACCGTTTACTTTGTTGATAGGGATGCAGGCAGGTAAGTGAAAAGTGCTAATGTTCAAGTACTTATCAGACACCAAGAACTGATCTCAAATTTTTACATATTACCTCCAGGAAATTATAAATGCTAAAGGACTAAAAAGCCTCATCTAATATGTTTGCCCTCTCACAGAGCCTAGGATAATGCCTCAAATACAATGGAGAATGAGTAGATATTTGATGAACCGAACGAAGAAGAAAATCCAGAACTTCAGTCCCGAAGGCTATGACTATTCCTTGCCCTTAACAGTGTTCCACACAATAATGCTGAAACCCACTTTGTCATCACTCTTCCCATCTGATCCTCTGCTGAAGACACAGTGTCTAGTTGGCCAAGGGTACAATTTACATATAAATGAATGAATAGTAAGGCATCTTCAAGGAATCTAACAGTCTTATGTAACCTTATTTCTTGCTTTTTCCTATTAAAGTATCAGTTCTACAAAGGCAGGAAGTTGCGTTCACACACAGACATTACAAACATGATGATAATGCTTAGGAAAAAGCAGGTAACCAACACACATATACCGGATGTGTTACCAAACAAACAAACGCTGAAGTAACGCAAGATCGGGCTTTGGCCCTGGAGAGCCAGGAGCCGTAGACATCAGCGCGCCTGGTGGATGTCACTCTCATCACGGTGTAATGTGATGTGAGCTGAACTGAAAGTGGAAACTTTCCTGCTGGAAGTCTTTTCATTTCTATGATAGTAACACTGTATAAATGCAAATGATACGTGCTTTGCAATAAATGCTCATTCCAATGCTGTGTGCAGTACCACCCCTGGCCGCAAGCCAGAAGAATCCATGGCCAAAAGCACAGGTTCACTAGGAGCCCCAAGCCCTCTTCCGCATGATGCTCCAGGCAACAGAACCTAACGTTCCCTGTGCAAACAGCCCAAGCTCACTGACATTGGGAATGTGCAAAATTTGCCCCCAGATACTCGCCTACCCTTCAACAGACAATCCTAAGGCCCACGAGGCAGAGTGGGAACATGCAGCCTCAGCTGTCCTCCAACATGGTCCATGCTTCTGCTCATGCCATCTGGCCAGGAAAAGACCTCTCAAGAATCTGGAAACTCAAAATTCAAACCGGGCCTTTAAGGTTATCACAAAGCTGTATTTCTCAGAGTAGGAAAATTGCTGAACATAATGACAGGTTTTTCTAGTTTAATTTATAACGTCCAAATATTTAGATATATAGAACGTGACCCGCATTCCCATTCCAGGTCCAGGCACCACAAAGCAAGCAGGGGGTGTTAAGGAAGGCGGGCTCAGGGCAGGTGGCCGACGAGAGGGTACCGGGCCAGTAGCCGCGAGGACCAGAACTCAAACCCATTCTGCCCAACCGCAGTGTCCCATCCCAGAGTCACCCCTCTCCCCTCCACTCTACCGCTTCCAAAGGACCAGGGCGTGTTCTCGCTCACATCGTGATTACATCAACCCTGAAGAGTTGAGGCCACGGCCCGGGAACCCATGGGCTACCCTCCGGGGCCCTGCACTTCCTCGAGGCCAACACCACGGGGACCAGGCGCGGGCAACTCAAGCCCAAATGTTTGCTCCGCGTGTACATGCTTGTCACTCCGTGCAGCACAGAGAGAATTTATGTTAGAGGTAAGCAAGCAGTGACACAGGCCCCAGGAACCTCACAAGATGCAGCCTGAGGCTCCCGAACCTACATCTTTTTACAGCTCTAAGCCCAGAAGTGCATTAGCGTTCTTGCAAAAGAGGCTGTGCGGCAGTTCAGAAAGCCCACATATAATACCTTCCTAAGACCTGTACTTAGAGGTCCTTTCATCCAAGAAATTCAAAGTACTTTACAAGCTCAGAGCCATTCAGCCAAACACTCCAGGGAGGTATGCAGGTGGCCTGGGTTAGACTCGCTGACAAAGAAACTGAGGCAGGCTGACAGCCTTAAGTACCCTTCTTTAAAAACAGTCTTTTTAAAGAAAAGTGCTTTTGGAAAAGGAATGGCTTTAAACACCCGCCGAAACACGCCACCGGTGTTGGGGAGGGGGCACTTGCACTATTTTTGCAGGAATTAAATTGAATGTAACAAAAATAAACACTGTGTCACAGAAATCTGAGCCTTGTTGTGCTACGTTCAACCAAGAGGCCAGAAGTGTGTGCTCGGTCCACGGCAAATAACCGATCATGAAATTGGAGATACTACTGCCTTTCAAAATGCAAATCCCACGGGCCCACATTTTAAGACAGAAATTCCACCCCCCACACCAAATAAAATTAGGCTTTTACACCTTTGGCCAAAAAAACACTTAGCAAAGGTGATTAGCGTGTTCTCTCTAGTCTAGATAGAATCCATTTCAAACCAAAGAGATTAGCTTCATTTGCTTTTTAGTGGGAGGTAAATGGCCCCAGGGAAGTATGTCTGAGCAGGGTGGAGACCAGTCCTCTTATAAATAAGGAAGATTAGGCCTTCAGGAAAAATAACACATATAAAGTAGCCATTGTCATTACCTTCATATAATCAAAACAAACTCTGCACTGAAAACGGGAGTCTCAAAGTTCTATCCTTCATAATCCAACACTTAGTGAGTTCTTATTGGACACTAACCACTGTTCTCGGTATTTAGAAGTAAACTATTTTACAGATAAGGAAACTAGCTCAGAAAAAAATCAGTGCACGCAGTCTCAAAGAGCTTACAGTGATGCTGGAAAAATGATCATTTGTTCATTCGGCAAACTGAGCTGCCCCAGACCTGAAATATGCAAATTTCTATCAGCGTCTCCCAGGAAGCTTTCCATCTAATGGAGGAATGTGCAGGTGAAACAGGTTTCCAACAGGCACCTGGGAGAAGCAGGACCAAGGCCGAGCAAGTAGAACAGAGGGGCTGGGGCAGGGCAGAAGAGCTTGCAGACAGCAGGTCCATTCCAATAGGCAAATTAGGGGAAAGAAAAAAAAAAAAAGGGAACTTTAGACTGGTGGAAACTGGTTATGCTCATGCACCAAGACATTCAAGAAACAAACTCAAAGTCACCGGGTTGTCTAGTAGGAGTGCCGAGAATGAGGGTACACGAGACGAGACGAGTCAGTCCAATGTCGTCTGGGGCGGGACAGGTATGGAGAGACAGGCATCGGATAGCAAGAGGTAAGACAGACACAACTGCAGAAGTAATTAACTCCTTGGGAAGGTAAGTTTCCTGGGGGGGGTGGGGGAGAACCTCCCCTGATTTCAGAAGGTGATTTCTGTCTCCTATTGTTTAAACAACTGATTGGTATTTTTCCCTCAGCATTAGAACTAGCACTTTGATAATGGCCTGCAGACACCACTGCGAGCACCTAACTTACATGAACTTACTTCAGGTGAACCCAAAAAGGTAAATCCTATTACATTCACTGTATTCTAATAGAACTGAGGCATAATGATGTGCCAGAAAAAACACCTGCTAAATGGGACTTTCTGTGCTTCACGTTACAGAGCACAGCCTGAACTGAAGTGCAGAGTTATTACTAAAGATTTCCATTCTAATTACAAATACCTTCCTCCCATCCTGGGCACCCTTGTCATGCAAACGTTGTGGCCTCCCCAGGAGATGACAGATAGGCCTGTGAATACCACCTCCCCATTGACCCCATGGAATCTGCCACTCTCCTCCTCTGCTCAGTCCTATGCAGGGCTATCTGCCAGAAAGAAACCAGTGTCAGGGCTCCCGGGTGGCTCAGTCAGTGGCGTGTCCAACTCTTGACTTCAGCTCTGGTTATGATCTCAGGGTCGTGGGCTTGAGCCCCGCAACCATCCAGCCCCATGCTCACAGTGAAGTCTGCTTGAGATCCTCTCCAAAAGAGCAATGTCAAAGGCATCAGCACCCAATGTACTAATTTAGCTGCTGAAACGCCAACCATGTGACTTCCGCCTGCTGTCCCCACCGCCTGCTCTTATGGCTGCCAACCCCCACTCTGCAATGGAGCTCGTGGTCTTACTTCACACACGCGATGTGGCCCATAGATATTGGTCAATCAGTTCTCATCACTTTCTGGTTTCACTTTTAACACCGTCCAGTCTCCCTAGGTTTCCAGCATGGTTCCAGGAGGTGTTCAACTTTGAATAACCCAGAGGATTGTCAGCATGCTCTTCTTGAAATCCTCCTCCCCTCCAGGAACACACTTTGAAGTTGGATGTACATACACACTCCTCCATCAGTGTACAAGCTCCTTTAGACAAGCATAGGAGACACACAGATTTCAGAATTCAAGTTCTGAGATTTGCAAAGTGCTTCAAATGGTTCGGGGAGCATAGTAAGCAGTCATTAGCCATTATTTGATATCATAAACATTATTCTCAGATATGTACGTTTAACATGGTCATTATGCTTTGACTGTCTAAGGCGCCAGCAATGGTTGCCTGTTCTTTCAATGTTTCTTGTCCAAGCCAACCAAGTCTTCCCATAGACAAGGTCTTTCCCAGAGGTTCCTCAAACAATGACAAAAACAGACTCCTGGAAACCAAAACATCAGGCCCCCAGACTTACCCAGACAAGACTGAACTTAAGAATATGAGTAAGCACAGATCAGGCGAAGGCCATACCACTGGGCACAACTGAAAGTCAGCTTTCCCACATGCATTGAAAACCATCACTGAAAAGGAAAAGAATGATAGTATAGACTATTAACCTGACCAAAGAGCTCCCTCCTGCTGAATTGACAAACAGATGGCCAAAAAAGAATCATGGAACCAATGCCTTGCACTTTGGGACCTCACCCCAGGATGGGAGCCAGAGGCGTCACTTGAGATCTCTGCCTTTATCAGATCTGGAAAGCTCTTCATTTGCTTTATCTTTTAGGAAAACAGAAAATAGCAGGGACCCAAGGAGGCAAAGAGATAGAACCACAAATTGTCCAGACTCTATTACCCTAAATTACTTGATGAATAAATATCCCTAGTTCTAGTTTCAATAGAGGGTAAACAACAACTAAAAATATCTGATCTTCACCGAGGTTTTAATCTACTCGTCTCCTATATCAGAAGAATATTCATGTCTTCCTCACCAAAGGGTAGCCCTTCAGTACAACCTCAAGCAAAACCTGCTTCCTTCTTCCTCTACCTTTCCACCCTTTTCCTGTCACTGCAACCCACGGGCAGTGACACAGCCCAGCATCCCAGCACAGCCCCTCCTCCCAGTATGCCTCAGCGGGAAAGCCGCAGTCACACTGGATTTAGACATCGGCCTGACTGTTGCCGGCTAAACGGTCTCGGGCCAGTTTCTGCAGCTCTGGGACTCCACTTCTGCCTCCCGTAAAATGGAGTCTACCTCTGCAGCCTAGCACCACCCAAATCCTCCCAAAGTCATGAGCCCACAGGGTGTCCCACCATGCACAGACACAAAGAATCATGGGAGACTAGACCCCCAGTCTTACCGTCTGGGTCAAAGCGCTGTGTCCTCAGGGGTGGGGGCCACCTACGGGGAAAAAAATCAAGACAACTGAATATGGGGGGGGGGAGCATAGCAAAGAAACACTTTATGTTTTATCCCCCGTGTGGAATTCAAGAGTGTGAGGGCCCACAGCACAATGAACAATAGCTGGCAAGGAGCCCAGGGGTACACCTGAAATCTTCCCTCTCCATCCGGGGCAGAGTATTTCTGCATCTAATGTAACTAGAAAGGGGGAAATCAGGCAGATGGAGTGTGTGTGTGAGTGTGTGTGTGTGTGTGTGTGTGTGTGTGTGTGTGTAGTGAAAAATAAATGAGAATATAGCACTGACTTCACAAAAATGGTTTAACAAGTTTTATTTCCCTACAGATTCTAAGTAATTTTAAGTGTTTTTAAATATTATGAGAGTTTATTAGGTGCTACAGAGCATAGGCAATCAATAAATAATATGTCAATTGTATTGAACAGCTCTCTATTCTTTCTTTTTAGGAAAGATCAAGCTGGGGCCAAAATGTTCCCCTCTGCTAGGTCCTCCTCATTTAGGGAATGCCCCATGTGTCAATAACATACACTTAGAAGCTCCAGAGAAGGCCATAATTATGACCACATATATGGAAGAATTTAATCTGTTCATGTCTCAGGGTCTACCCAAACACTGATAGCACACAATGTAAGAAGTTACTTTTGTAAATTAGATTCTACCCCACACCCCTACCCCCTCCACCCCCACCCTACCCCCACCGCCCTTGAATTTGAGATCTAGAAGCCCATGTGGCTTGACTTCCCAGGAAAATTTCCATATTTGCCCTTCAATTTCAACTTGGTAGATGGGACTTTTTTCCTTAAAGACAATAGTGAATGGCTTTGCTACTATTAAGTGTGTTTTTAAGAACAGTTTAGGTATTCTCTGCAAGCAGCTGTGTTACTCCCATCATGTTATTTTATTTTTGATGTTTTGTCTTCTCCATTTGAAATCCCCTCTCTTGGTGGCACGCCTAAGTGCTCAGGTAATATACATACAAATGCTTCAACCGACAGATGGGTAAATACCATCTCATGGTGCCCATACTTCTTAGTGCAAAAAGTACCCACAACAGAATGCAGTAACTCCATCCCCTCAAGTGCTATAATGATCCCTACAGGGGGTGGTTTGCAACTAAAATTGCAGCACAATGGATATATAAATTAGGAGTCCCAATAATGCTTGACAATACAATGAACTAAGTTTTCTAATATTCCCATTTCTAATACACACATTGCATAAAACTAGAAAAGTTACTTTAAAACCAGTAGCAACATCAAACTTGTTAAAACCATTTTTTTATTTTTTTTTTTTGCAACGTCAGGGCTATATCCTCATTTTTTTTTTTATTTTTTTAAATGGTTTTCATGAATGAAATATATACTCCAGGAGGGCAAACCTCCAAAGAGAGATCTTTTTTTAAAATGGAGGACTTTTCACCTTTTGTAGGCTAATCTCCATAGGGGCAGGAAACCTGGAAAACTCATTAACAACCCATATTGAAGACACTGTTACTAAAGTACTAAATCCCACCCGGTATCTTGTCATTAAATTTTAATACATTATTATCCCCATTTTATGGCTGAGGAAATGAAGGCAGAGAGAGGTCAAACAATCTGCCCAGGGTGCCTTTGCAAGTAAGTGGTAGAACCAGCATTTGAATCAGAGAACTCCAGCTCCGGAGAACTGAGCTATTACTATCATCCTGTCGCAGTACTCAAGTTCCTACTCATTTGTCCCAGAAAACATCTTCTTCTAAGACCAGACTACTATGGGTCCAAACCTGAGAGATTTAGATACAGAAAAGACTAGAAGCCCTGAACTTGTGGATTCATTTGCTTATGAGACATTCTTCCTGCACAAAGCCCAGAAACAGGGTTCTCACAGGGTCCCCCTGAATTATGGGGATCGGGGAGAGCCCACAACTATCTACCCACTTGTGCACCTGCCTTCAGTTATCTGGGGATACTCTGCCTCCTGAACCATAGGTCCATAGACCAAGGAATGTCAAGGGCATGACTATTTCTATTCCATGAACCTGAAGGTCAGTTCACAAGGGTACCAGTTCTTCTTGGGAATGCTTTAGTCATCTCAGGCCCAGAGGAGAAAGCGAAGCGCTTGGAAACGTCCCCATGTTGCTTTTGTCTTTAAAAGACGTTTACTGGCAACCGCAAAGACATGCCAAAGTCAAGGGTAAAAGGAGTACCTTTACTGTAAAAATGTCACTGGTGACAGTCACTTCTCATGAATCTAATGCCGCCAACAAGTCAAAAGATCTCATCACATCATATAATGCCTGAAAACTGCCAGAAATAAGCAGCTCCACAGCGAAGATATGCCTTAACTTGACGGTGATTTTTGTTCTGACTGCAGTATTTGCCATTTGTTTTTTGTTTTGTTTTGTTTTTTGGTTTTTTTTAAAGATTTTATTTATTTGACAGAGAGAAACACAACCAGAGAGGGAACACAAGCAGGGGGAGTGAGAGAGAGAGAGAAGCAGGCTTCCCGCAGAGGAGGGAGCCCGATGTGGGACTCGATCCCGGAGACCCGGGATCATGACCTGAGCCGAGGGCAGTTGCTCAACCAACTGAGCCACCCAGGCGCCCCAAGTATTTGCCATTTGTAAAGAACGTGAAAATAAAGTACAGAAGCCTGTATCTAGAGTCACTGGTGATGAAACAAACCATCTGAACGTTACCAGATGCCCCATTCTACTTCTGTAGTGGCTTAAAAAAAAAAAAATCCTGTGGATAAAGCCCTTTCCCAGGCCAGCTAAACCCTTTTGCCCTAAATATACATCTCTCTCTCGCTCTCTCTCTCTCTCTCTCTCTCTCTCTCTCTCTCACACACACACACACACAAGCACACAGTTGGAAAAAACTCTACCCCCCCAATCCCCTATTTCATCACTTCAAAACTGGATTGAAGTACAGATAAATAAAAATGAAAGATTCAAAGAAACAGGCTAATTTTTGGTGAGCTCCCGCGAAGATAACACCGCTAAATTTGTCATTACACTTCTAACATTCAGTAATAAGAACTCACAAAAATAATCTGAGTTCTGAAATTAGACCACTGCATTCCTCTCATGTCCCAACGACCTAAGAATGTCAAGAATAAAAGCACGGGATGAAGAGATACAAAGTTTAAGACTACCTACATAATTCAAGCAGTGCTGATACACTCACCTTTTAATGGAAATCTGGAAAGATTAAGATGGAAACATTCAGAGGACTCTACTGCTGGCATGGAACAAGTTATGTCCAGAGAGTTTCAAATATTGTATACTCCCATTTGAAATCCTCGGAGTTTTATCTTCCTGTTTTGACTAGAGGTCTCTTGATGAAGGGTGTGCGGCGTCGTGCGGCGTTACCAACTATCCCATTACTCACTCTCCTCCAGGATCCCCACTGGAACAGGGAGGAGGTAAATCTTGGGAGTCCTGTATTTCCACACCTTAATCATACACACGAATACCCCTCAAAGTAATAAATCTGCCCTTCACTGCGGCACCATGATTCACACCTCACACACAGCAGAGCAGACAGGTAACTCCAAGAAATGCCCGGCCCAAAGAAAGGTGTCTTAATACATTAAAAATAAGAATACTTAGGCAAACTGTTGTTTCTTCTCAAGTAAGACCTCACACCAGCAAGTCTATCATTCTAATTAAGAGTCATCAGCCGTGTTAAAGGCAAATTTTATAGAGCAAAGCTTTCCACACAGAACATTCGAGGACTCGGTCCCCTTTCTAAGCTCCATTAAAAGCAAACATCTACATCATGTTAACCCACTTGGGCATGACTTTAATTAGCAGAATCGGCCCCGTTGTTAGCATGACTTTCCTCTCATAAATTCATCAGGGCAGAAACACGACCAATCCTAAATTTGTAAGATGCCACCTCCTTTTATAAAAGAACTCTTAATTTTCCAAAGAAGTGGTTAAGAATCCAAATATACTATCAATTCTAAGGAAAAATATTTGAACTTGACCCGTTTTCCAAAATTCTGTGCCCATTAATTCACTACACCTTGAACAGAAAGAAGACACGTATTCAATAGTCAGAGGCTTCTCCAATTTTTGACAAAAAAAAAAAGAGAGAGAGAGAGAAAAGAAAAGACAAAGCAACCTCTTTTCAGGTTTACGTGAATTTTGTTAAGTTTGGGTGGGGTTTCCTATTCAATGCACCAGTGCATTGCTTTTGTTTATTTGTCTTGTTGAGGAGAGGCAGGAACAGAAGCGCAGAGTCAATACTTTGAAGCACATTAAAATCTCTCTAGCTGGGGAATAAGAACAATGCCTCCCTCTCGCCAAGCAAAAGCCAGCAGCGAACAGACCAAGGCCAAATGATAGAAAACACCTCCTGCGGATTTTAACTCAACTTTTTTGTTGAGTTTGCACCATTGTTATCAGCTGCCCTTCCCGCTGGCCAGCCGGCGTGTTCCATCAAATTTCCTATCAGCTTGGTATCAGTGTGATAACTGCACAATGGTCTCCCAGCTCCTAGATTGGAGGCGGATGAGTAGATGCTAATGACGGCTCTGTCTGCAAGATTTTTTTTTACATTTGACTCTCTGACCTTAATTTTATTTCATTCAAAAATTCAGAACAAGGACTCACACTGGGTATTTAGAAATGCATTTAGCCCCTCTCTCTCCGCAAAGATAGACAGCTTTACTTGAACTGCTTTTCAGCAAAATGGCCGCCTCAAGGACCAGCTCTGAAATGGATGAGGACAGGAATGTTTCTTAGGACAAAGAATGATGCAGACTTTTCTAACAGCAGTAAATATACAGGATAAAAGCATTTTTTTAAATAAAAACACCATGGTACACTTAAAAAAAAAATTCGAGTCCTGTAATTGAAAATAGATTTTATTTCTTACAGGATGAACTCAATGCTACCACACTTTTAAGGCTGTTTTATTTTTTATTGATTTTAAAGAGCTTTCTAACAAGATTATATGCCCTACACGGTAGGGCCAAAAGCTCTTTGACTGAATTTAAATGAATTGTGGTCAGCTCAACTTTCAACAAAGGACTCTCTTATCCACACTCCATTAACATTATATTAAAACGAAAGTATCTCCTTTGACTTTTTGGTCGAGCTGCTGGAAAACACTACTAATAATGCCTTCGCCTAAATGTATATGCATACAAAAATACACTCTCTCCAGTAAGTCTCTGTTCACATATCTGGCATTCCTAATAAAGAACAGGGACACAACATGTCCCTTAACAAAAGAATACATCTTGATGACCCTTCCACCCCAAAACTGGAGTTCCTGGGACTATCTCAACCTTACTCGTGGCATGAATTATTTTTTGAATGACACTTTTTTTTTTAAATCACAGTTGTGTTATTTTTTTTTTTTTACCTCCAGCTCTAAAACCATGCAAATGGAAGAAAACCAATCTTAGTAAACATTCCCCTGACTATCATCACGTTTCAGAGAATGTTATTTCTAGAGCTGAAGAACAATGCAGTATGAGGCACAGATGCGGGTGCGTGTAGGAGAAGAAGTGTCCGAAGATTAGCCCGTGGCAAACTATGCCTGCCTCGCATTCCGGGGTCACTTAAATCCAAATGCAAGGAAGACGCCTTTTGGCTAAAAGTGTAGATGTCAGGCAGCTGTACGGCAGACTTTAAAAATGATCTTTGGAAAATCTCACAGGCTTATGCTATCCTAAAACAGCAAATACTGATTTTTTTTTTTTTAAATGTAATACCAGTAAACCACATTCAAGGTCAGAAAAAGTCTACTTGGCCACCTGCATAACTGTACCATATTTGGTATCCAAAATTAAAAGGCAGAGATTTTAAAGTAGTAGTTAAGGGCTAGCTGTCGATATGAAAACTTAAAGTTGGGGCAGGGCAGAAGCCAAAATAAGGACAACTCGTTTAATGGCATTTAGTCGGCTCATTTGTTAAATATACACGTATGCATACACAGTCCACAAGACAGTACTCGGTTTCACCAAGAACGGCTAATGTCTTCATCAGACATATACTGAACGATGATGTATGTCTTAAACAGTCTCCAAATTGTTAGGCCTGCCTCAGTAAGCTAACAGACCCCTAAATTTAACTCTGTAAAATATATGAAGAGACATGTAGCGCGAGGAACGCACTCAGCAAAACGTCACGAAATTAGAACCGCCAACGGGTCTTGCCTTTAAAATGCACCCCCATCAGACACACATTCACCCCAGAACACAGCCAGAGACCCGCTCAGAGTCTACACAGTCTAAATGACAACCTAGCACTCTGTGGGTTTTATAAATGGTGGTTGGAGATTCAGGTTTTGTTTCTCTATATAAATAAAATATCCATGGAAATAGTCTCCTGACACCAGAACAGCACAAAAAAGATCCACAGACCAAGTGGTTGACCAAGTTCTCTGATCCAAGCCAAAAGCCAGCTAGGTCAGGAGTCCCCTCTACCTGTCACTGGATCACGGAAAGCCAGGTATAAAGCGGGTTTTACTGATTTGCCAGGAAACGCTCCCTCCCCGCCAGGTTGAGCACTCAAGAATGAACCATAGATACTCAGTTTCAATGGGGCACTAACAATCTTCCAAGGAATAAAACCAGCTTTCTCACATCAACATTTTTAAAGGAGAGGTTGGAGGGAGAGAGGATTAAGAAGGAAAGTACAGACTCAAAGCATGGGTGTTAAAGGAGGAGCAGAGCAAAGGAGTTTTCCATTATCCTAAGGATACGGCTTAGGCTCAGTTAAGTTCAGACTGCAAAACAAGTGTGTGAATCTAAGAGGTTTGTAGTCCAGTTACCAGTATTAATAGCGTTTACCAGCTGAAGGGAAACTTTGCTGAAAGTTATCATAGTTTACTGACGAATACTTTCGTATTAATTGCCAAAAAAAGAAAAAAAAAATTTAAGCCCACCGCTAATGCTGTAAATGGCTCAAGAATTATAAAAGGGAGCATAAATATGTCTATCTCTGTCTGCTTGGATAACAAGCAGCTCTTGGAGCTGAAAAGTTCAAAGAGGGAACCTGTTATCCCAGAGCCCTAGATCTATAAATCTTACAGCTGACATCTCCCAACCTAGGGCAATAACAGATTAGAAGATCAGGAGGGGCATTTCTATTCTTAAGAACAGAATCAGCAGCTGCTTTCCCCATTTGGAATACTTTGCTCATGCAAACTTGTTTACGCATTTGGTGTATTCCTATAATTTGCCAGTTTGCTAGGCCTGACACCAATAAGATGGCTGGACATTTGCTGTTGTCCATTTGTTGACTCACACTAACTCCAGGCCTGATGCCACATAAAAAGAACCAGTTAGTTGGGCGAGATCTTGATAAAAGAACAAAGTCTTGGTTTCTCTTTGGGGGGGGGGGGGTGGAATCAAGAAGTATCATTTTTTAATTAGTCTCCTAACCCTTTTATTTATCCTTTCCTCTTATCAAAGCTAGACTAATTCTTAGAATGTTTTAATAAATAGTCACAACCACTACTCAAGTCAGGCACTTTAGGTAAAATAGCTTTAGGTATTTAGCCCCAAAAAGAGCACCAGCTAAACAAACAATTAACCTGAGAACACAAACACATGGCCAGTCTCATTCATCCCAGCCCTTCACTGGGCAAGCTGTTCTTACTCCCGAGAAGCAGAACTTCAGGGGCTTGTTTCCTGCCTCCCTCTGCTCCCCCCCCCTCCGCCTTTTCTCACCCTGAGACAGCAACAAAACCTACAAATATCCATCACTGTGTGATCTTTAGAAAGAAACCAGTGGTGCTCTTTTCCAGCTGTAATACTGAATGAAAATCTCTGAAGGTGGTAACAGAAAACTACACATTTAAAAAGCATTCTTACTACATGGAGTGTATTTAAATATGGCGGCTCAATCAGCACATACAAGCAAGAGTTCAGGAGCATCAAGAAGCCCTACTGCTCTAGAAGTCCCTTCCAGACTGCATGTCAGAATACCCAAATCCCCACCCATGGCTTAGTGCCCTAGGTATCAAATCCCCTGGATAAAGCACCTATTAACTCCCTAGCATCAGTTCGCTTCAGACAGGAATACAGTGACCAAGGACCTGAGGGCCGAAACAGTCCAACAGGTAAACCACTGTCCAAGAGGAGAATGAAACAGAAGTTTTATTGAAAGAGGGAAGCTTATAGCTAGTGTGGACTCGGCCACCAAAGGCAGTAGGAGGCCTGAAGAAGCAAGAAGGAAATCCAGGAGAGCCCACTAGATGACACAGAATTTTAGTCCACGTTGAAGTAAACAATGGTAAGACTTGACTACCTCCATCAGATAGGATTCTCAAGATTTATTTCCTCATAATCTGCCCCAACCATCAAGTAAAACCAACATGTATTTGGTAGAGAAAGAGGAACAAAATCTTGCTTGCTTCTCTTGCTTGGAATTCTGCCCATCTCTCCCTATGCCCTGCGTAACTGCCAACCCTTTGCCTAGAACCACTGATACCCCCCCCCTTCCTATTTGCTCTCTTTTCTCACTCTTTTCTCCCATCCTTTCATAAAATTCCAGGAATAAGAATTCAAATCCTCTACCCAACTAAAGGCAGGGACAGTCTTTCTGAAGTTCCATCCACCAAAACTGGTAACATTGAGGAAAAGTGTCACTCTGTTTACTCAGAGACTTTTAAGTCAAAAAAAAAAAAAAAAAAAAAGTCCTCATCTATTGATTTTGAGTCTAGGCTTTCTCCCTCAGAACGAGCTGTTTCCCACAGTTGCTACTCTGGCAGAGGCACTTCTCTGTTTAGGTTGTTGCTGACCAACATTTCAAAAGCCTGCCAAAACAGTACAACATTAACTCTGTGAGTGGGATGACATCCCATCAGAACTCGAAGATTAGGGTGAGCATAGGTTCTACAGAGCAGGCCTGGCTCCTACTGTGTGTCCAAATAGCATTTAACATCTTAATGGTAAAATTACAAGAGCCTGACTACAAGAGAGTCAGCAGACTCTCGGGCCCAATTTGAAATGAGAGCCTAAGTCTTGTCCTGAAGTTTTTCCATTTGTGTTCAGTCTTCGGGCAAGCTCTCCTAAGAGGAACATTCAGTTCCCACACAAAGCAATTTCCCTCCAGCAGAGAGCCCTCAGTTCCCCCCAGAGAATGGGACAGAGGCTCTGATGAGCCTCAGCTCTCACACAGTTGGCAACCGGGGATCATCTCCAGGGTGCAGCCGGAGACCCTTAGAAGCTGGAGTGGAAGCAGGAGAACATGGTGTTGTTCCCCACAAATTTAAATGTGGGAGGAAAACTGGCAAGTCGCAAAGCTAGCATCTCAGAGATGAGAAAAGGAGTAAGATTACAATGGGAGAGGCTGGAGACCACCTAGAGAGACTAGGCACAGTGGGGCTTGGGCACCCTGCCCCCAGCTGGCTGTGCTGCACGAGCCTGGCCATGAACTTGCTGTAGGATCTGTCATGTCCTCTTCACCTGTCTAGAAGGTACCATAGTGTCATTGTCCTTCACAGCACAAGAAAAAAACAAACAGCACAGTAAAGAAAAATGCTTTTACAGCCCAACACAATGGGAGACCCACTCGAGGTTTTCCAGCCACTCCTGTTTAAAAAGGAATTAAAGATGGAGCCTTCCGTTCTCTACTGAAAAATACAACAAGCATTAACACTCTTGGGAATAGTACTTCCTAAGTTCTAAAGGACAAGTGCCTTTGTCTTTGAGCTCTGCTTCCTTCCATTATTGGACTTCTAGATACTTCTGCCAGCTACTCCATCCCCTGTGTGGCCCATATTCCTACACCCGGCTTTGTACCAGCCATGACTCAGGCAGAGCAGTGAAGTCAACACCACTTGCTTAAAACAGAGAAAGTTATCTCTACACACATGTTTGTAGCAGTATTACTTACAATAACCCGAAGGTAGAACAACCCAAATACCCATCAACAGACAAATGTTGAATAAAATCTGGTAATACCCATGTAATGAAATAGTGTTCCACCCTCAAAAGGAGGTTTCTGTCCTTTGGAGGACTGGCGAATATTCAAGCTGCAATACACAGACACCTTAAGGACATCATGCTAAGGGAAACAGAGTAGTCACAAAAAGTCCAGCACTGTAGGGTTCCACTCACAGGGGTTATCTCAAGTAGTCCAACTCTTAGGAACAGAAGCAGAAGGGTGGTTGTCAGGAGTCGGGGGAGGGCAGGAGAGGGCAGGGGCGGGGTGTTATTATTTCATGGGTAGCAAGCTACAGTTCTGCAAGACGAAGAAGTTCTGGAGACTGGTCGTTCAACAATGTGAATTAACATTCGTTTGCTTCTCGTAGTCGCCGCGAGTGTCAACCTTGCCTCAGAGACTGAGCTTCTGAGTGAGAAACCACGGCTATGGGCTGACAGTACGGACGGTGCAGAATTCATAGCTCACCCCCTTTCTCTCTCTCTCTCACACACACACACACCCCACTGTCTTTCAAAAGAATCTTCCTCCAGCTTTCCCGGTCATCCTCCTACCTGTCTGAACCATTCCTTCCTTATCACATTCCTAAGAAGTAGATGTTCTTCCCCAATTTCCACCAAAACAATGGCTAATGGATAACAAAAGGAACGGTTAAGTAAGATCAACTGTAGCTAATTTAACACAACCACAGGGTTCTTTTGAGGCTTGTAATAGGTTCCAGAGTCTTCCAGATGCCCATCCTCCCCGAGTTGTCGCTTAAAGATAGGATACAGTTTCACTTACTTTACACCTCAAAATGCTTAGTGTGGTATTTGGCACATAATAAATCTTAAGATTTCATTTATTCTTAATATAGCTAAATTCTCACATTCCAAACCACTTTCCCTAGTAAAGGGTGCCAAATTCCTCAACTATTCAACGGTCCCCTTCCTTCCCGTGCCACTTAGGGGTCCTTCAGATGCTCCATTTAACAGCTAAAGCAGGAGGAAAACATCTCTATTCTACTTCCCGTGTCATTCTTAGAGCCCTGCCAGGTCCCCTGATCTCGAGGGACCCTGGTTATTTTGCAGGCTTTTCTGAAAGATGCTGCCCTTCCCTGACTCTCGTGTCTCAAGGGCTATCCCTGCCCTCAGAGGGTCTCACCCGAAATAAAAGCACTGACTGAGATTGTAACATTCAAATAGTGTTCCTGCATTTTCTAATTAATTGAGTTAGATACCTGAAACCCTAAGGAGAAAATCCAAGGACGTTCCAAAGGTGTGTGAATGTTCAAGTCAGCTAAATTTTGGTAAACAGTAAATTAGGTTTGCAATAGATTAAATCTGTGTTAGTATGTCCCAATGACTAGAAAGTCACAAAATGACACAGTTTCGTTCTTTGTTGCCTTCTCTTAAAGTCTGCTTTATCCACTGGCTTCTGTAAACGTTTTCCCTTTCACCCTTTTTCTGGAAGAGCACATTCTGAAATCTACTTCAGATCTCTGACCTCACAGATGTTCTCCTATTAGTTCTGTGCTCGGCATAATGGAATGTTAATGTTACGCTTTACTCCACAAAAATCAATGTCGGAGCCCTTGCTGGGTAATAAGCTCCTAGGGGTGGCTGTAGCTCTCACACAGCAGGAAATTGGAAAAGTGACTGCTTCCAGGAACAAAAATCCATCCCAAGGAATTCAGAGCTTTCTAAAATTGATTTTTTTCTGTTTGCTATAGACATTGAAACTAATGTCGCACCGCATTCCGTACACCCCAAAAAACAGTGGAGGAAGAGATCCTTAGTTAGCCTAAAGCATAAAAAACACCTAAATTATGGCAAAACACTAAGATAAAAATTCAACAGTGAATGATCATTACTGAGTTGTGGACTTTGGCTAGCCCAAGAGAAGGGCTAACTTTTTTCTTAGGTCTAAGAAACAAACAAAAAGCCTAACACGTAGCAATAACCAACTGGTAGGTTTTGGGATGTTCAAAATGAAGATGATGGAATTCAAAAATCAATTTTTATAAAAATCTTTCAACAAATAAAAGGTTGTTTTTTTTTTCCTATAACAAAGGTGTGATGGTACATAAGGTTGGTCCAATTTTTAAAATTGAGTAGATTTTCTTTTTCCCAAAGACCACATTGCTTTTAAAGATTAAGAAAAGAAAAGCCTCTCCAGACTTCCAAGAGTTATAGCAAACATCTTCTTTTTTATCAGGGTTGACTTGAATTGTATGTGTATTCAGAGTTCAAGCTTTTTCATTTTTTTTTATTGTTTTTTGTTTTTTTAATAGAACACTTGTGTAAAATCATCATTATCAAGCCAGAAGGCTCTTCTCTCCAGGAGACAATTGTCTCTAAAGCTCAAGTATCTCTAAGGGACAAAGTCCACCCAGAGAGCACTGAAGCACAGGAAGGCATGTGTGGGATGGGTGGTAAGCAGGCCTCAAGTACTCCAGGGGGAAGGAGTACTTATATCTCAGTCTTCCTTTGGAATGGCTCCCTGGTTAGGAATCAACCAACCAACTAACTTTTAGTCGGCTTTATTACTGTTCTTGAATTCTCTAAAGACATGAACCAACCCTCTTACTGCCTGTATTTGGAACTGAGCACACCTACCAGCACACCATTCACAAAGAACACTTTATAGGGAATATAATTATCAGCACCCCTTCCAGGCAGTCTTCCGGACTGCCATCCTTCCCCCAGCTCCTCTATTGGAGTACTTGTTAAAAATTGCATTTTCTGTTTCTATTTCTTTCTCTTTGTTAGATGATGAGGTCCATAAGGTCACAGACTCTGAATGAGGGTCCCCTTATGACCAAATGCCGTGGTTCCCAATAGAGCCAACAGTTTAAGGAAAATCCACTGAGCATCTGTTACTAACCAGGCCATGCCCCAGTCCCTGTGGTTACGGCAGTAAATAGAATATTTGAAAATGCCAGCCCTCCTCGGTCTTACACTCAAGTCATGTCTGCAAAGATGAACACTAGAGAACATTCCTTCTTGATGGCTGAGAAAGTTACTCAAAGAAAGGAAAGGGAAAACATACACATGGCCTGCTTTTACATAGTTCCTTCAAATGGTCAAAGTCCAAGCCTGACTGCAAAGAAAAGGTAGAGGCCTGGAATTACCACTTGACCCATTAATTTCCCTGTATCACTCTTAAAGACATGGGACAGGGTCCTTACTTTTCCATCACACCGCTAAGCCCACCAACTCTAACATATCCCTCGGATACAGCCCACAATTATCCTGCAAAACTAAAAACCATGTTGGGAAGGTACATTTTAGGAGGACCAATCCTGCACCACCATCCAATACTAACAACCACTACATGTCGAACATCATCTTCAAACTCCTTTCAGGTTACACATTGTCTCTTTCGAACCCTCAAAGAGCACATGAAGTGGACAGTTCAGAGCTTCTCTCTCCCCTACAGATGCCTAAATGGGTGCTCAATGAGTTTATGCCACTTGCCTAATTTCACAAATCTGGTAAATTGCAAAGTCAGACTTAAAACCAGAATTAAAGACTCCAACATCAATAGTTGTGCTCTAAGAACATGTCCCCATGTAAGGGCACCCGGGTGGCTCAGTCAATTCAGTGTCCGGCTCTTATCTCGTGTCTTAATCTCAGGGTCATGAGTTCAAGCCCCACCCTGGGCTCCACACAGGACAGAGAGCCTACTTAAAAAAAAAAAAAAGAGGGTGCCTGGGTGGCTCAGTGGGTTAAAGCCTCTGCCTTCAGCTCAGGTCATGATCTCAGGGTCCTGGGATCGAGGCCCGCATCAGGCTCTCTGTTTGGCAGGAAGCCTGTTTCCTCCTCTCTCTGCCTACTTGTGATCTCTCTCTGCCAAATAAATAAATAAAATCTAGAAAGAAAGAAAGAAAGAAAGAAAGAAAGAAAGAAAGAAAGAAAGAAAGAAAGAAAGAAAGAAAGAAGGAAATAAAGAAAGGAAGGAAGGAAGGAAGAAAGAAAGAAAGAAAGAAAGAAAGAAAGAAAGAAAGAAAGAAAGAAAAGAAAGAGGAAAAAAAAAACATACAGCTGAAAATGGCATTGGAAATATACAGAACACCCAAACTCAACATGGTTCTCTGGCCAACACAGTCTTCCTTATTTACACACATACACACACACACACACAATCTAGAGACCCACAGGCAAACCTACCAGTTATAGTGATGAAGGGGACTCTCTCTGCAGTAGCCAGAGATTAAACCTTCCTGACAATTAAGTTGTAAATAGTTTATGTAATAACCTCACTCATTTCAAGATCACTGATGGTGATCTTTCCATACTACTAAACTACATGTTCAGACATACTAAACCCTCAGCTGTAATCTCCTGAGGGATCAGGACACACACACATTCCCCATTTGTCTCCAGCCCTCAGTACATCTCCTGATGAGTAGCAAGAGTGATCAGCAAACACTGCGTGAATGAATGACATTACTATGAGAGCAACTGTGAAAATGAGTTTAAGAGCTTTGGTTCATTTTTCTGCTGTTTCTTTCCAGTCTCCTATTAATTAATTTGAGCCACTTAAAGGCAGAGATGCTCTCTGTCTTCCAGCGTAAATCATGTACAGAACCCCAGATGGTGTCATGTTCATATGGCATGTGTGTTGCATCAATATTTGCTCATTGATTTGTTGCTCAAATACCACTACTGAGTCATGTTTGTCTGGCAAATCAGGCAATTTTAATAATTAGCGTCTGAGGTGGGAAAGTCCCTTTGTATTAAAAAAATTAGGGGTGAACATGAAGTATAACGAGTGATGCTAGTCTATTTGGAAGGATGCTGGGGACAAATAGAACCTAGCCCAAAAAATTGAAAGAAAGAAAACCTCCGTATCGATAAAATCTGAATGTCACACCGCTTGTATTAGGGGTTTTTTTTAATGTACACACACACCAAGGAAGCATGCCAAGTAATACAAGTGCCCTCAACACCTCTGGGAACCTGAGGAATCACTTTCTGTTCACTTGCAAGGCGGAAACATCAACTATACCTTCAGGAAAGGCAAGAAGCTCATTCTCCTGTCCACAGTCACAAATTTAAAAAAATGTTCTGAACCGAAGTGCACGCACTCGGCACGTTAGGTCGAATGAGAGGTTTTCATAAACAGACCATCTGATGCACTACAGACTAAGTAGCCTTCTGACAGGGGCGGGCGGGGGGGGGGGGGGGACAGCAGCAGCAGGACTGCACACAAGTCCATCCCGCATCCAGGAAAACAAGGCTTTTATGTCGTTATCACTGAGATCTTCAGGAAATATATTAGTCCATGTTTCCATGTCATAAACATAATTGTTCTTTGATGATAAAGAATTTTCAAGTAGTTCAAGATCAAGCCTTTTGAATCCGAATTTTAAATGTAGTGAATGGTGATGATGTTGTCCTAGAATATGGAGGCAAACATAAACATATCATAGGATATGCCTGGGAAGAAACACTTATTTAAAAAAAAGGAAAGAAAGAAAGAAATCCTTGATCTATTTTAATATCCTATATTTCTCCTAGGAGATGCTCAAAGACAGCACATGTTGATTAAAAGAGTTGGGATTTGTGCGTTCTGGTTATCTGAGGTTTAATCTTAGCTTCATTGAGAAAAATAACTCGATATTATAAGCTCAAGCAGATTGCCACCAAAGGCAATGATGTTGTTAATGCTTAATTGAAAACTCTTCTGAATTATTAATAGCATAATTTCTGCCTTCGGATAAACATTTCAACTGAAGCCTGTCCAATGTAAAATTCTACTGCCAGGACACACTAGCGCAGTCTTGGGAGGTACAGTAGGTTTCCATCATGCTATACAAGAGACACAGTATTGAAGACTAAGGGATGTATAAAGTCTTTTTTTTATAAATCCCCATCACAGCAAAATGTTCTAGGTTATCCCGTCCATCTGAAGAGTTCGGGAACACTCAGGCCACAGTCACTGATGACCAACTGTATGGCACTGCAGTTATACTTCCAAATCTTTTGACTATCTCCTTTCCAAAGCGAGAGCACTTCATAGGCTCTCTTTTCCAAGAACCTCTTTCGAGAGACACAATCGACCAACACACAAACGGTAAGCAGTCCCTAACCCCACAGGAAGCACACGTTCCCGTCAGCCAAAAACAAGTAAGCGCATAGAAGGTCAAGGCCAAAGTGATTCACGGGACAGGGCCCCAGCACAGTGAGCAAAAGAAAGGAGTCGGGGAGGCCACGGAGGCAGCAGGAACGAGCACTGAGACCACACAGGGTAGCAGACACTGTTGCCCACCATTCAGAAATCCCTCGGGGCACCAAGACAATTCCTCCTCTGGGCACAGGAAAGCCTGCTTGCCAATGGCAGCCAGTGAAGTAACGTTCATGAGCTGCGTGACATAGGAAACTGCCCGCCGGAGGTTAAGCCCCCTGCTCCCGGTACCTTCGGCGACCTGGAGATGAGGGTAGTGGTAGACAGAGATCTGAAAGGTCATCCCAGCTTCAGGGATCACGTAGCATCAGCCGGGCCCCCTCCTGCCACAGCATGAAAGCTCAACCTCGACACTCAACCTCCCTGCTCCTAGAGAGTGGACCGTCCAGGGAGCCAGCAGGCCAGGCAGCAAAGTGTGGGGGCCGCAGAGATGGTAAGAAGGAAGCAGAAACTGAATCTAACTCAGAGGCAGAGCTGACAGGCGTTAAAGTGGAAAATATGAGAATGAGGCAGCTCTGATCCTCCTAAATTCGTGTCTCTAGGCATAGGGGTACCATACAAAGTCATTCTTACAAGTCCAAGTTCTCAAAACCACCACTGCGAGACTTGAACGCGTACTTCCACTTTTTATAAAAAGAGGAATGTAAAACAGCCAACATCTAGTTTAAAAATTCAATATTCAGGGGCGCCTGGGTGGCTCAGTTGGTTAAGCAACTGCCTTCGGCTCAGGTCATGATCTCGGACACCGGGGATCGAGTCCCACGTCGGGCTCCCTGCTCGGCAGGAAGCTTGCTTCACCCTCTCTCACTCCCCCTGCTTGTGTTCCCTCTCTGGCTGTGTTTCTCTCTGTCAAATAAATAAAATCTTTAAAAAAAAAAAAA
>PITA01013209.1:0-58512 GCA_004023965.1 Spilogale gracilis
GAGACCCGGGATCGAGCCTCACATCGGGCTCCCTGCTCCGCGGGAAGTCTGCTTCTCCCTCCCTCCCTCCCCCTGCTTGTGTTCCCTCTCTCGCTGTGTTTCTCTCTGTCAAATAAATAAATAAAATCTTTTTAAAAAAATCACTTAACTCTTGGGATAATGAGATATCATCATCTCTCTTTCTCTCCCAATTAGAATGTACACTCCATGAAGGCAGGGGTCTAGAATAGCACCAGGCATTAATAGTTGTTCAACAAATATTTCTGGAAAAATGGGGAAGGGCTTATTCAGACAATGGGTTGCTTGCAGAGGGCTGATGGGCAGGTCAGAAGAAGGACACCGACACCCAACACCAGAGTCTTCACACAGGAATGCTCCTGGAACATTTGATAACTGGTTACACTTCTTCCTCTAGTTGCCATTTATACCCAAACCAGTTCAAAGAGTGGTAGGTGAATCAGCACCCTTCTTTCTCAGAGTGTCAGAAGCTATTTAGAATATCTGAAAACACTCAGTGTCTTGTAGTTGCGACTTCAGAAGCTGGATGAAAACTGTTCTCAAAATTTTACTTAAGCCTCTAATTGTCAAATCGTTTTCCCCCTTTCTAAGGCTTTTGTAAAGGGAGGAAAATTAAGTACATGGGGAAAAGATGAAGACGAGAGGGAAAGATTTGGAAAAGAGAAGTGGATTTTTTAAGTGTTAAAAAAAAATAAATGATAGATCTTCAGTTTAAAAGCACTAAATTCGGGGCGCCTGGGTGGCTCAGTTGGTTAAGCGACTGCCTTCGGCTCAGGTCATGGTCCCGGAGACCCGGGATCGAGTCCCACATCGGGCTCCCTGCTCGGCGGGAAGCCTGCTTCTCCCTCTCTCACTCCCCCTGCTTGTGTTCCCTCTCTGGCTGTGTTTCTCTCTGTCAAATAAATAAAATCTTTAAAAAAAAAAAGTACTAAATTCAAGGACAATGACGCAAATAAAAATGTCACTTGTTGAACTCAGAAATTAATAGTTCATTGACTTAATGGGTTTTTAACTCAACCATATTGCTTTTTAAAAACAACCAAAGCTGTCTTTCTCATGACAAGTGTTGTTTTTTACCTCAGTTTTTTCATAAGCCCTGTTTTTTGTTTTTATTTTTAATATTCATGCAGGTGACTATATATGGATTTTGTTTTGAACATAAATCATTCTTAAATTTATTTCTGTATCCAAACTGCTATTCAGCATTTTCCTCTATAAGCATGCTTTGAACTGGGCCACTGGTTTTTTATTTGTCATATTCTTTTTATTTTTTTTTTAACTTTACATTTATTTTATTAATTTTCATTAAGATAAAACTTCACAGACTTTTCAAAACTTCCTTTGTAATAGTGTCAATACTGAAAGCCCCCAAGTCACCAAAGGGCAAAGGGTACAGAATGGTCTGGAAGAAATTCATGCCTGGTCACAATTTTAGCTACAGATGCTCTGATTGGCATTTTATGTAAATTGCAGGGAGGTTGTTATCCAATTAGGTGTGTTTCAATGAGGGTGCTTTGTGCAAAATTCAGAAGGTCCTTTATGTTAAAGTTTCACAGAGTGCCCTTCCTAGCAGTGTATTGGCCCCAGGAGGTGGGGAGCTCCCCGAAGCCACCAGGGAACACAGAAGGAAACGGGAAAGAAGTAGTAGAGCCCTGGAGTTCTGCTTTACCAGATCAGTGTGCTGTCACCATGGCTCATAGAATAGGAATAAAGTACAGCCTGTGCACATCAATCCACTGTTTTGGATTTGAAGAAAAAATCTATGGTAGACGTCTTGTATGCACTTTTTGCAAAAGAAGTCATTTTTCCACGGCATTTTGTTTGCATATTTATAGCACTGCTGGAAATGTTCATAATCATAGCCACGGGGAGACTGAAGAAGATATTTAAATTCTGTAGCATACCAATCTGAATGTTCAGGAAGGAAAAGAGATTAGTTCTGAGTGCGTGTATTTCTAAATTCCGTATTTCACATCTGATGTTAACCATGTTAAGCAAGCTATATTAATGCTTTATGTTTATTTTAGGGGCTTTTCCCTTGAGAAAGTATAATTATTATATCTGCAATGCTCATACATCCTCACAGTATTCTGGACGAGCAGTATCTATCCAGCTCCCCTCCACCCACTTCACTCCCCGCTCCCCAAACAAGCAAATCAGACCTTTGGGGCACATTCCCATCCATAAGAAAAGGAAGTGGGGGATGGAGAATTCTTAAGCAGTGGGACAAGCACTGGGCTGGAGCTAATAGGAAATAACATGACCCCTTTATTGTCTTCAGCCAGCAAAAAAGAATAGTGAGCCAGACTATTCATATGGTGTCTTCAAACTCAAATTCTAGAATTAGTGTTGAGAAGGCTGCAGAAAGCCATATACTGTGGGACTGCATGGGCTCTCTTCTTTTTCTTCTTAGAGAGACAATGTGCACATACATTGTGACATAATAAAGAATGTTTCATAGGTAGACATTTTGTCTGTACTGTGAAATAGCTTCCACAAGGAAAGGAAAGAGACAAAAAGTGGGGAGAGATTAAAACAAGAGAGTTTGTGATTTTAAAAAAGGGAAATTTGTGCCTAGTTGGAAAGCTGTATGCAAATGAACACTTGTAATACACAGATAGGTGAAGAGGTAAAAGAAGTTAAATGACTTTTTAAAAAAGATTTTATTTATTTGAGAGAGAGGGAGAAAACGGGCAAGCAGAAGCAGGAGGCGGGGCGAGGGAGAAGCAGACTCCCTGCTGCACAAGAGGCCTATGCGGGGCTGGGTCCCTAGAACCCCCAACCCCTACCACATCATGACCTGAGCAGAAGGCAGACACTTAACCAACTGAGCCACCCAGTGCCCCAATCTGCACAGTATTTCAAGTGTTCCCCAATCCAGAGTGCTTGAGGAATGAAGAATTTCTGGATGGCCAAGTTCATTCAGACACCTTCAAACCTTTTTTTTTTCTTTTTAAAGATTTTATTTATTTGACAGAGAGAAACACAGCCAGAGAGGGAACACAAGCAGAGGGAGTGAGAGAGGGAGAAGCAGGCTTCCCGAGCAGGGAGCCCGATGTGGGACTCAATCCTGAGTCTCCAGGATCATGACTTGAGCCGAAGGCAGTCGCCCAACCAACTGAGCCACCCAGGGGTCCCCACCTTCGAACATTTTAAGTCTTATATATAATTCATTTTTAATGGGAAATTTTCTAAAATGTGCATTTCCTTATTTTATGAGACAAAGCCAACTACGTGGATATACAATTTCAATATAATTAATCCTTAGGCATATAATTTTCATTCATGACTCAATTTGTGTTCAATTTGCCCACCGCTCATTTTGTAGCTCCAGACTCAGATGTTGACACAGACTGTGGCAGACTGCGGGATGGAGCACAGATGCGCTTGTGGTCCCGAAATATGTTTTTTGTTATTACTGCTTTGGAAAGCCGCTGGTATCAACATGAATCATTGGCTCAGGGCTCTGACAACTAAATGAATTCCTGAGGAGTTTTAACACAGTTGTCCCTCAGAACATTAATGTTCCTTGGGGCGCCTGGGTGGCTCAGGTGGTTAAGCGACCGCCTTCGGCTCAGGTCATGGTCCCGGAGACCCGGGATCGAGTCCCACATCGGGCTCCCTGCTCGGCGGGAGGCCTGCTTCTCCCTCTCTCACTCCCCCTGCTTGTGTTCCCTCTCTGGCTGTGTTTCTCTCTGTCAAATAAATAAAATCTTAAAAAAAAAAAAAAGAACATTAATGTTCCAATTAAGGTGATCTTTCTAATTACTACTATCAGGTCCTTTTACTTATAAGTGCTGCTCGAGCCGCCATTATTACATCTTAGACCAAAGGCTCCTTGTCAGTGTGCACCTCCCCTTCTCATTGTTAGTTGTCGAGCCTCCTTATACTCACTTCTGCCAGGGCTTTCTACGTTGGGGTACAAGACTCCACTAATACAAAGCCAGTCATGGGCCTCTTTTCTTTCTGGCTAAGCAAATCACCCGATTATACTGGATTAGCAAAACCTTCAGGTATTTCACTCAAATATGCAGCACGTACAGGGCGCCTGGGTGGCTCACTTGGTTAAGCCCTGTCTTCAGTTCAGATCATGATCCGAGTCCCAGAATTGAGTCCCACATCGGGTTCCCAGCTCCACGGGGGAATCTGCTTCTCCCTCGGACCTTCTCCCCTCTCATGCTCTCTCTCACTCACTCTCTCTCTCTCAAATAAATAAAATCTTAAAAAAAAATAAAAAATGCAGTATGTTAGCAGCTGTTGCCTTTTTTCTAAAGAAAAATTAAAATAACAAAATACGTCAATCAGCCATTATTATAGTTATCCAAACATACTGGCTTTGTTGGCTGTGACACACATTCCCTCAGCCTCCTCGAAATGCAACAAGCTTTTCCCATATCAATGAGCTCCTATGCCAATTGTCAGGTCAGGCCTCCATTGTTGGAGAGAGTGAATATCAGGACATTAGGGGTAGTAGTACTCCTTATGGTGGAATCTGGCATGAGAGGGGGTGGTGGTGTTTGTTTATTAAACAAAAAGTAACAAACCTGAAGCCACACAACTGATAAGAAGTAGAGTTGGTATTATTTTACTAATATTTGAGATACATATTTGCCTCAAGATAAGCTATGTCTTAAAACCAATAGAATCATTATAATAACACGTTCAAGGTAGTATCTACTAGAATTCATGTTTCCCCTTGTTTCCTATTGTTTACTCACAGTCAGGGAACTATTTGGTTTTGTTGCATGCATACACATAAGATTGGAATTCTTTCAAATTTATTATGTAGTTTAAAACTTTCTATCAGTTAATACTATTTTTTTAGGTGCACTTTGGCTCTATATCTATGAGTTATTTTCAATTAGTTTATTGTGTCTTGCCACTTTCTTGAATTCCCCATGATATATTTACTTTGTCCAAAGTGTTAAAAAAATCCATTCACATACATTTTAGATTATGGCTAATTTTTCGGATACGAACATTCTTTGAAAGGCAAGAATTATTATTTGCGCTTGCAGTAGGACCTGAAAGGTGCAGAAGTTTATTCATCAACAAATTTATTGCATTTCATATTTATTGACGTCAATCTATTTATTTTTAATCATACGGTTGTAGACCCTTTGTCCAGAAATGTTGGGAGTATTGCTGCATCTTCAGATCATGATTTTGGCTTCGGTTCCAATAAACAATATATGATATTTTTGTAAGTAAAATGATGTTTCTTCCACAACACCACAATGAAATCACTTTCGATACTTAAGCCTGCTAAATGGTGCTTCATTTCCCCCAAGTGTTCTTCATAAAGCCCGGAGGGATCCAGTTGGTAGGCATGTTTTCGCAGTGTCTGCTCAGCTTGTACAGAGGTGGATGCATCTACCTTTATGATCATCGGTTGAATGGTCACACTTGGTATCTCCGGGGGGATCGCCCATCAGAGACACCGTTGCTCCAAAAGCAGAGGGGTCTAGAATCGTCTGGCACATCTTGAGAACCAACACTTTCAACCCATATATATGTGGGGTTTTCCAAACCTACACAGGGTTCCTTTTATTTTACCATCTGGGCTTCCACCACTGTTTTCTCTTAACCAGATATCTCATTACAGGAATAATTAGCACTGTAACTGTCACATTTTAAGTAAATCCATGTGGGGAGCATTATTCAACAAAGTGAAGAGGATCATTCACCCAGGAATTTTTGTCCCAGTGTGACTAGATCTCCAAAGTAGCTGCAATGTGATGATGATGATGACTTTCATAAATCCCAGTTTAAATTTGCTTTTATTTAGCACATTTTTGTGTTTCTCTAAAACCATTCTGACTTCTGGTCCAAATTCAGGCACCTTCTGAAGGGGGGAAAAAAAAGTGGTTGGTTTTGATGATGTTAGTATAACAGTGCAGAAATGTCTTACTTATTTATAGCTTCAAAGTTATACCACCATCTAATTCCAAAAGAGATTTGAGGTGGTACATGGAGATGTTGACTTTGCTCTTATCTGGGCACCTTAAAATGTAATTTATGCTGCCTGTTTTGTCCCATATATTTGCCACTTCCTGGAATTTGGTGATTAATGTGTGTAAGTGGAACAAAACTTATACTGAAGGTATAAAACATCCTCTCATCTGCGAGGTCTTGGCAAGCACTGGGAAACTACAAGAGGATGTAATTTGAAATTGCACACTAGGCGCAAAAGAGCTGAATGGCTATTTTAATTTTAAAGAGGAGCTCAGACTGAAAGACAAAAATCATTTTTTAAAAAGCATTTCTGCTAGAAAACTGTTAATTCCTCCTCTGCACTCTCTCTGCATATGTAACACTCAATCACTGACATCCCTTGACAAAAGAAACTGCAAGGGATGCCAAGAAGGCAGGACTATGCTACTGCATCACTCCTGGTGGACTTTGGGACATATTTGCATTTGTATGATGCCACATTTTAAAACTCTTGGTATTTCACATTATATATCAGGAAGTAAAATAAAGAAGAAGAGGAGGAGGATGGAGAAGGAGGAAGATGAGGCTGGAAGAAAAAATGGCTTCTGTAGACATTCATGTTGTGTTTCATTAGGTGAGTGACTGACTACACATTTAAGGACTTTGCAGGTGGGTGATGGCTCTTTTTCCAGAATACACTGGATGCTTTGGCTCAGTAATTTCCTTCAGCAAAGTGAGGAAGCACTTGTAGCTGTCCTTACTGCTTTTCCAATTCTCTTTCTGTACCACTCCCTGCTCATACCCTTGGCTTTCCTCTTTTCTCCAGGTACACTTCTGGGAGCACAGTCCACTTCTCACTGAGAAAAGAAGTGAGTTCTGGCCGTGTAGAGGCCTGAAGCCCAAGTTAGAGATCTCCTATCTACAGGTCTGGGGCGCCACAGCCTGTTGCACTTGGGTGAAGGACCAAGAGGTCCTGGCTCTCAGTTTCCTTATTTGCAGCAACAGGAGGTGTGCATATTGAAGGGTTCCAAACTAGAGTCATTTGTGCTTATTAGAAAGTCATTCTCTTGGGCTTTACTGTGGACCAAGTAAACCATACTCTCTGAGGGTAGGGCCCCCAAATCTGAATTTTTAATAATTCCCCAAGACAATATGGATGCTTCTTTTTTTTTTATTGTTACTAAAAATTTTTTCCCAGTGTTCCAAGATTCATTCCCCATTCCCCACACCCAGTGCTCCATGCTTTAGGTGTCCCCAGTACCCACCACCAGGCTCTCCCATCCCTCCACCCCCCTCCCTCCAAGTCCCTCAGTTTGTTTCTGTGTCCAAAGTCTCTGTTGTTTCATTTCCCTCCCTGGATTACCCTAGTTCCCATTTACTTTCCTTCTCCCACTGTCCTCCAGGTTACCCCTCATGCACTGCAAGTAAGTGAAACCATGTGATACTTGACTTTCTCTACTTGGCTTATTTCACTCAGCATAATCTCTTCCAGTCCAGTCCATGTAGCTACAAAAGTTGGATATTCATCCTTTCTGATGGAGGCATAGTATTCCATTGTATATATGTACCATATCTTCTTTATCCATTCATCTGTTGATGGGCACCTTGGCTCTTTCCACAGTTTGGTGATTGTGGCCATTGCTGTGATGAACATTGGGGTGCATATGGCCCTTCTTTTCACTACATCTGTATCTTTGGGGTAAATGCCCAGTAGTGCAATTGCAGGAAACAATCAACAAAACAAAGAGGCAACCCACAGAATGAGAGAAGATATTTGCAAATGACACAACAGACAAAGGGCTGGTATCCAAGATCTATAAAGAACTACTCAAACTCAACACCCAAAAAGAAGATGAACACATCAAAAAATGGGCAAGAGGCATGAAGAGGCACTTCTCCGTAGAAGATATGCAAACGGCTAAGAGACACATGAAAAAATATTCAGCGTCACTAGCTATCAGGGAAATTCAAATCAAAACCACACTGAGATACCACCTTACACCAATCAGAATGGCCAAAATTAACAAGACAGAAAACAACAAGTGTTGGAGAGGCTGCAGAGAAAGGGGAACCCTCTTACACTATTGGTGGGAATGTAAACTGGTGCAGCCGCTTTGGAAAACAGTGTGGAGATTCCTTAAAAAATTAAAGATAGAGCTACCCTATGACCCTGCAATATGGATGCTTCTTAAATCTGGTACCCTCTGGGCTCTTGTCTAGATTACTTTTACTTATAATTCAGGACTAGCATTCTATGGTTCTAAGCCCATTTAAGTTTGCCTCACTTTATTCTTCCTGCAGAGAAACTCTGGGTTACAGATGTCCAGCAAGAATTCTCTGAGAGCCCCAACCTCATCAGCCCTAAAGTCTTCAAACATCCTCCTCAGCACATTGTCTTGGCAGGCATGACATGCAGGTGCAGATGGATCATTTCTCAGTCTCCGGGGACCTGGGAACTGAGTTGATCCCAGTGTAACCTAGTGACCAATCTTTGCTCATGGGCACCAACTGACATCAAAAAACACTTAAGATGAGCAGAAGGATGCAACCTCCTGCTGGACCAGTAGGCAAATTCCACGGCAAGGATTGATATTAGACAGAAGCAATGAAATGGAGAATCAGGTCAGGCTGGGAGATAACATTCTGGATGACATCAGGATTGTCAGGAAGCTGGGAAGGAGCACACTGGGTCAGACTATGCAAAGACTCCAAAAAGATCAGAGACAGACTCAGCCTATTCCCAAGATGGAGCAGATACTTTTAGAATGACCTGTATTGCTGGACTTATGGGGTGTTCTCAAGGGCTGCAGGAAGAGTCTGCCACACTGAGAAACCCTATTGACGTAAAGTCCAAGAAACACAGCCAGCTCTCTGAGAAGAGCCAGATCCCATGACTCACTAACACACACACACACACACACACACACACACACACCCCTTATACTCTCTGGACCTCAGTTTTCTCATCTGTAAGATGTGGGTGCTGAACTAGGTAATCCCTAGTATCTTCCAGCTCTGTGTTTATGAGAGGAGGCAGAATTTTCTGGAGGTAAGGGTTGTTAAAGGGCAGAAAGAAAGCTTGACCAGGGGAGATGAGTGAGCAGACCAGATGTGGGCAGGGACAGGAGAGATGCCTCCAGAGGCCAGCATACACACTTTGGATCCAGCATGGCATCACAGGGGAGCCAGAAGGAGGTAGTGCTCAGCTCGAGACTATATAAGATTAAAAGGTACAAGCAAAACTCCTCAGTGCAACCACCACTAAGAGGATGCTCCAAATAAAATGAGTCAAAGTCTTTAATCTACTTTCAGGGTGCCACTGCTGTTTATGCAGCTTTGTGTAGAAGATGCTCATGTGTTAAAGACTCCAGGGAATATTAACTTTACTCAGATCCTCAGTAATGGCAAGCATCAACCCTTCAAATGGAAAGTGCGATGTCCACAGTATTTTTAAATATCTGAATAAACTGGAAGAAAATTCAACATACATGTTCTCTTCTGCAGACTCAGGTCCCACAATGGCCCCTGGTTCCCCAGTGTACCTCTAGTTCCTCTGCTTCTAACAGAAGGCTCCTTTTAAGGATAGCCACTATCTCAGGTATGGTATGCCACTCTCAGCTACAAGCCCTCCTGGTCCCCTTGAGCAGGGGCTATCGCTCTAGAGTATGGTACCAGTAAGGTGCCTTTTGGGGATGCATTTTGTCTTCCACACACCTAGTAACCCAACCAGAAATGGGGCCTCCCCATAGTCACATACAAAACCCTTCTTGTGGAGATTGATTTTATCATGGACTACACAAAACCCATAAACACCATTTCTCTCTTCAGACACAGTAATCAACACCTCCTCTAATTCCCAAACTCTTTTCTCTGGAACTCCTAGCAACCGAGATTGATGTTCTCTCATTGAAGAATGTGTTCATCTCCATCTTGGGATTGAAGGGCTTTCCAGATTGGGTCCCTCACACTCTTAGACTGTAGTAGAGCACAGAATGTGGTCACTGAATCATTCAGGGATGCTCCATCCTTGTTTTTTGTCTCCAAATGGACTTGAAGAGAGTGGAAAGAGCAAGTCACTTCTCATTGCTTCAAGATCCTTACTCTAGCAAAGTGGGGCTGCATACACTTTCATGGTGTTGGACTATCCTTAAAATACAGAAACAGGATGCATTTACTCCTGGAAAACTCTCACCAGAGATGGTTGCCAAACCAAGTCTGGAAAGGCTTAAGTAGATGCAAAGCCATATCTCACAGATGTTAGAATGCCTTTGGGAAGAAAAGGTCAAGACTTGGTAGGTATTTTCTTTGTGACGTGAACTGAAAAGCAGATTGTGTTCTATCTACTGTTGTCCAAATAGCTAGTCTTTTTTCAACTATTCCCTTTCTGGAATTTATCCTATTTTCATTTTGATATCATATCTTTTTCATTTCCAAGTTTATAGTTGGTTCTTTTTCTTTGCTATTGTACCTGTTTCATTTTTCCTTGTTTTTATTTTATGGAGTTTTCCCTTTTCTTATTAAGAGAAGCAATGCCTCCTTTTCTTTTTCAATACATTTAGCATACCTATTTAAAGGTTTTGCCAAAAATATTCTATAAAATTGAGTCTATAAAATATCCTATAAGAATGTTTTCATTGTTGATTTTATTGGCTTTTTAATATTCGATTTCATAATATTTTTGTCACTCCCTCTCAGGCTAGCAGATTTCCAACTGCCTCCTCCTGGCCTTCTGAACATCTAAATTAAGAAGAGTAAGAACAGTGTTGGATGTCTGTTCCACTAAGATACTGGAGATAGTAGATCCTCCTGCAGAGCCAGAAGGCAACTTGGCTTCACTGTCTCATATTTTGATGAATCGACATGCTGCTTTCTCAGATCCTCAGCTCTCTAAAGATCAGAGCTCCAGGAAGACACTTGCCACATTATTTTTCTTTTGTTGATCAGTATCTTTTTATGATTAAGGAGAGCCCCACCTAAACAATTGCCTTCATGCTATAAACCTGGCTCCCGCCCTATGTGTGATGGAAAACTTCCAGCCCCCTTTATCCCAAGAACCTTGCCTCCTGGTAGCCACTGCCTATGTCCAGAGCCAGAGCCTCCTGAGCTTTTGGGTTCAGCAAGCTCATCATTTTCCATCTCTATTCCATTTCTGGTCCAGGATGATATTTATCTTGTTTTCATTTCTGGCTAAGGTCTTTCATTTCTCTTTTTAAATATGTTCCCTGTCATTGCTATATTTCACTTCTTATTTCTGTATGTGTAAACTTAAAGAGTGAACACTTGACTATAACTCCAAAAACGTGGTATATTCCTTCATTAACCTATGCAAATTCTGTTGTGCCTTCATGCGCTTAACAAACATTTTTTTGTTCTTAACGTGTGCAGATTACTGTTCTAACTAAGCTCTATGAGAATGTGTGTTATGGAGTGGTGGGTGGGTATAAAACTTTTTGACTTCCAAGTCCTTTTAATTTAATGTAGGGTTGACTCTTATACTCAAGTTAAATATAATGTGGACAGTGCACATCATCTTTTGAACCCAAAGTCAGGATGGTCTAATTATAGGCAAGCAATTAAATCTTCTTAATCTGTTTCCCCATCTACAAAATTGTAACAAAAATAGCACCTACTACATAGAGCCATTTTGAGGTAAATAATATAATCCAAGCAAAGCACTTAGCTCACTCACTAACATAGAGAAAGTATTCAGTGATATTAACAACCATTATCTTGATAGGCAATGTGCCAACTTTAATCATCATGATCTTAAAATTTTTATCAGTGGGAATCTCCTACGTAAACATTTTCTTCTCCCTAAATTCTTGTTAATCCTCTATGGTAAAACGGACTTCTCACCACCTCTATTCATGTGCATCCTTACCTTTGCCCAGGAGGGATTTTTCTGGCGGAACAAAACATCTATGTTAGGCATGAGATAGGCTAGTTTTTAAAGGGCTGAAAGTGAGAACTCACCAACCCCTCTTTGGACAAAACCAGGGATGGGTTTTCCAGAGCACATACACAGAGTCAAGAACAAAAGGGGTCTGAAGGTGGACAGATGGTAGGAAAGGAAGGAAGGATAGCAAGAAAGAAGGGACTTCTGGAGGCCCATATGAGAAAGAATTTTCTTAGTTTGGAAGCAGTGAAGAACTATTTTAGACCATCCTCTCCACTCTGAGAACATTTGTAATTGGTGATATGATGGGATTCTTTCTGCTAACAGTCTGTCTTTTGATCCACTGCAGAAATGGCTGGCCCACATCAGCTTTTATCAAGATAAAAGCTTGATAGAAGAGCCATTTTGGGATAGCAGAACCTAGATTGCTGTAGGACAAGGTAACTGTGAAAGAACTGGGAAAGCAGTGCCTTCCGAACATTGCCATAACTCATGTGTGGATATTTTGGTTCAGGAAGTGTCCTGGGATGGCCCTTCACATTCAATGTCTTAAGACAACAGAAGTACACAATATTTAAAGCTGAGATTCTTCTGGAAAGTCTCAGAGGAGTGGACACCAGAGTATCCAAACAAACTACTGGACAAGAAAAAAGCTTGAGGGTTATTCCTTCCCACCAGAAAGGGCTGACTAGTGCTGTGCACAGGAAGTCCATCTGAGTGAATTCAGCAATGTAGAATTACAATGATGATGCACAAGCACTGAAAAATATATTTTATTTATCTTTCCCTATGGAAAGGGAAACAGAATGATGCCCTATTTTGGTGATTTAAATGAGAAGGCTATAAAGGAGGTAAAACAAACAAAACTTCCACACATGGCTGATGCCCCTGTTCAAGTTCATTTGGGTGAACAAAGAAAAAAAAATAAGTAAACCTTTGAACACAGTCCAAGAATTAGGATAGATTTAAAGAAAAAAGTCAACTAGACATCTTAATTTTTCATAACCTTGGTAGCAGAGCAAGAATATTTTTGACCTACTGAAACTTCTGTAAGTTAAAACAACTTGAATAGCCACCTTAATTTCAGGAGAATCAGGCAGTACTGAGATTTGTTTTTAAATGTTCTGTTAGATTTGGTGCAGGATAGACAGAAGGTAATAAGTTCTGAGTTGTGTTGAACCCCCTTCTGGGAGTGAGCATGCTATGTCCCAAGGTTTCCTGGATGTGGAGTGATTTCCTTGGCCTCCAACTGCCAGAGGCTGAGGTTAGGACTTCTTTAATATGTTCATGTCAGGAGCTGGAAATCATTTTTATTTCCTCCAAAATTCATCTTCTCCTCCACACTGCAAATTAGGAAATACAGAGGGAGTTAACTAGTTAACTGCTTTCTGGGATTTTGAAGGAGTAATGCCTGGAACATGCATCAGTTGCCAAGCTTGGGCACAGGCCTCTAAGACTCTTCAGGGGTTTGGATGGTCCTTCATATATGACTTCAATGTTTAGGGTTCAGCTTTATGTCCCTGTCCAGGACATTTAAAAAGAATTAAGGCCTGCTCAAAATAAAGGTTGGCCATTTCAGTCAGTCTAACATGAAGGAGGGAAACGGGAACGGCATGAACAGTAAGGTTCAGAGAGAAAGATCTGAGGTCACAAAAAACCTGGCTCTGCCAAACCCAAACCCAGAGCACAGCAACGTCAAGGTGCTTCTGGCTAAACCCAGACCTAGAACACCCACCTGCGGTGGCTGAGAACTTATCTCAAATTTGATCTGTTTTTTTCTACATTACCTAAAATACCGATACAATGCCAAAATAGAACAAAGTTCTTAAATTGGATGACCAAGGGTTTCTGTTGGAAAGAAGGTTATTTTCCACTTATTAGTTGAACTGAATGGTTTTGTGTAGCATCTGGTTCATGTTACAGAATAGAATCAGAATTTAAAAACAAGCTTGTTTTTTATATTACTGGTCCTTATCTACATGCCAGGTCTACTAAAAACTGTAACTTATTAATTTTCTTAATTTCTTCAGATTTCCTCTTCAGAGCTCCATTTTACATCCACTATTCTTACTCCTGTATTTTTTTCCCAGTAATGCCTTAATTTCTTACTGCTTGCCACTTTTTGAATATTATGGAATTTTGATGATCTTGTTCTCATTGGTTTGATGTATTTGTTTGTTCTTGTATCTTGTCCTTGTACTAAATGCGCCATGTCCTTCTTTCATAAATCTGTTAGGAAAAATTGGCTTTAATATTTTCCAACATTTTTTTCTTTAACATTGCTTGCTACCTCATGTTTTTAGGATGATACTTTTACCAGTTCTCAATTATTGCCAGAAGGAATCAATTAACATTTTCTCTAGACTTTACCTTGGAAATAAAAAGATAATAAATAATTTTCCTCACTAAAAAATGGATCACAAAATTGTCCTTGTGTTCTTCATAGTCAATTTAGATTTTGGACTTGAAAATAATTTCTAAACACAAAGGAAATTTATGGCCAAAGAAGGCTATTAAAAAAAATCTCAAAAATCACTTTTTTAAAAGTTAAGGAATTTAGGAAAACAATCATGTGGTATACAGATTATTAGAAAAAATATTTTTTTATTGGGTTAGACTCTACCAAAACTATGGCATTTAAAATAATACTATTTGGTCTGAAGGGGTAAAAACATGTTCTTGGATGTATTAAAACACACACTTTTTAACACAAAAAGAAATTAAGAAAGCAATCCCATTTACAAATTCATTAAAAGAAATAAAATACCTAGGAATAAATTTAACCAAGAAGATGAAAGAACCATACTCTGAAAACCATGATGAGAGAAACTGAAGACAAAACACATAAGTTTAAAGGTTATTCTCATGGATTGGAATAATTAAAATTGTTACAACATCCATACTATTCAAAGCAATCTATAGATTCAATGCAACCCTTGTCAAAATGCCAAGAGCATTTTTCATAGAACTAGAACAAGTAATCCTAAAATTTGTATAGAACCTCAAAGACCCCAAATATCCAAAGCAATTTTGAGAAGAACAAAGCTGGAGGTATCTCCATCACAGATTTCAAGATATCCTACAAAGCTATGTAATTGAAACAGTATATATAGGCATAAACAAGATACACAGATCAATAGAATAGTAAGCCTAGAAGTAAACCCATGTGTGATTCATTAATGTACAGTTAAAGAGGCAAGAATATACAATGGGGAAGGGGCAGGTTTTCAATAAATAGTTGGGGAAACTGGACAACTACATGAAAAAGAATGAAACTGGACCACTTGTACAGACATAAAAATAAATTCAAAATGGATTACATACCTAAATATAAGACTTGAAGCTATAAAACTCCTAAAAGAAAACATAGGTAGTAATCTCTTAGACATTGGCCTTAGCAATATATTTAGGAATATGTTTCCTCAGGCAAGAAAAACAAAAGCCAAATTAACTATTGGCACTATATCAAACTAAAAGGCTTTTGCATAGTGAAAGAAGTCATCTACATAAAAAAAGGAAAACTACTGAATGAGAGAAGATATTTGCAAATAATATATCTGATAAGGGATTATGTTCCAAAATACATAAAGAACTCATACAGCTCAACACCAAAAACATCAAATAATCCAATTAAAATGGGCAGAGAACCTGAACAGACATTTTCCAAAGAAGACATTTAAATGGCCAATAGACATGAAAAGATGCTACACATCACTAGTCATTAGGAAAATGCAAATCAGAACCACAGTCAGAATGTCTAGAATAAAAAAACAAGAAATAGCAAGTCTTGGCATATATTTAGAGAAAAGAGAACCATCGTGCCCTGCTGGTGGGAATATAAACTGGTGCAGCGACTGTGAGAAACAGTATGGAGGTTTCTCAAAAAACTAAAACTAAAAATACCATACAAATGAGTAATTCCATTGCTGGGTATTTGCCCAAAGAAAATGAGAACACTAATTCATTCCTATGTTTATTACAGGATTACTTACAAAAGCCAAGATATGGAAGCAACATAAAGTGTTCAATGATAGATAAATTGATAAAGAAGATGTGGTAAAAGCACACAATGAAATATTACTCAGCCAAAAAAAGAATGGAATCTTGCCATTTGCAACATGGATGGACCTAGGGGATATAATGCTAAGTGAAATAAGTCTTAGAAAGACAAATATCATATGACTTATATGTGGAATTCAAACAATAGAACAAAGCAAACAAGAACAGACACATAAATACAGAGAACAAACTGGTGGCTGCCAGAGGCACCCAGGAACCCAGGTGGAGTTTGGGGGAAGGGCAAATAGGTGAAGGGGATTAAGAGGTACAAAATTACAGCTATAAAATAAATGAGTCACAGGGATGAAAAGTACAGCATAGGGAATATAGTCAATAATATTGTAATAACATTGTATGGTGATAGATGATAACTCCACTTATCATGGTGAGCACTGTATAATGTATAGAGTTGTCAGATCACTCTGTTGTACACTTGACGGTAATAAATGAGTATCAATTACACTTCAATTAAAAAACATAAAGTACAGGGGTGCTTGGGTGGCTCAGCTGGTTAAACATCCAACTCTTGATTTTGGCTCATGTCATGATCTCAGGGTTGTGGGATCAAGCCTCACATCAGGCTCCACGCTCAGTGCGGAGCTGGCTTGGGATTTTTCCTGCCCCTGCTCATGGTCTCTATTTCTCTGTAAAAAAAAAAAAATTAGGGGTGCTTGGGTGGTTCAGTCAGCTACGTGTCTGCCATCAGCTCAGGTCATGATCCCAGAGTCTTGGGATTGAACCCCACCCATATGGAGCTTCCTGCTCAGCAGGGAGCTGGCTTCTTTCTCCCTCTGCTCCTCACCCCGACTTGTACTCTCCCTCTCACTCTGCTCTCTCTCAAATAAATAAATAAGATCTTTAAAAAATAAAGTACTGAAAGAAAAACAAATATGCATTTTATGCTTATGTTTAAATACCCCATGTTTGTTTGTAAATGTCATTAAAAGTAATCATTAAAATAAATATTGAAAGAATGGGGTCCTGTGACAGGAAATTTCCATACCTTCCTCATGGTAACATACCCTTTGGTTTAGTGTCCTTAGAAAAACCCTGGAAATTGACCCAGGTCTTAGGATAAATGCTGAGGTGAAACCAAACTACTGCAAAGTAACATGAAACATAGTCCGCTTATTTTTACCTCTGGAGTATCATGATTTTAATACCAGAAATTTCATATCACTTTTTCCATTATATGTTTCTAGAAGCTACAAAATCAAATATAAACAATGGGAAAGATTTATTACAGAAGTTATGTATTGGATTATCCATTCCAAGGGTAACTGATATGGTCAGATACTACAGTGAAGTTCTTGGACAATTATCTTTGTGACTTTTTATTTGTTTTGCAAAAAATCTGCACTATTTAATCTGCCCACATATGTTACAGCCTAGTAAAAATAGGTTTAGAAATGTTTCCACCATTAAAAATTACCCATATCTACTTGAAAATCCTTAGTGCCTATGACATCTATCATTCTAGTCTTCTCTTTATACTTAATTAAAAAATAGTATTAAGTCCCCTTTCAAGTTGTATTTTCAAAGTAATATAGGAATATATTCTGTGCAAAATTTAGGCATTATGAATTAAGCTAGTGTTCCTCAACCCTCCATTTCCAATCATAATTCCCTTCCTAGAACAAACCACTGTTAGTTCATTGTATATAATTCCAGATCTTTTATTTCTTCTGTGTGTTTCCATCTACATTAAAACCTATAGCTATGCAGCCATTTGGTCTATTGGGTATGATAAGCATAATAACTAATGCTTACTCACTTTTCAGGGTCTTTAAAATATTTATGTACTAAAAGTTTCTTATTGCCTTTAAAGAATAAAAATAAAACCACACAATTGAAAAATAAAGTTTAAATACTTAGTAGTGTAATTGCTGGATCATAGGGTGGTTCTATTTTTAACTTTTTGAAGAACTTCCATACTGTTTTCCATAGAGGCTGTACTGCCTTGCATTCCCACCAACAGTGCAAGAAGATTCCCTTCTCTTCATCCTTGCCAATATCTGTTGTTTCCTATGTTGTTAATTTTAGTCATTCTGATAGGTGGGAGGTGGTAGCTCATTGTGATTTTGATTTGTATTTCCCTGATAATGAGTGATGTTGAGCATCTTTTCATGTGTCAGTTAGTCATTTGTATGTCTTCTTTGGAAAACTGTCTGTTCATGTCTTCTGCCCATTTCTTAACTGTATTATTTTATTTTTATGTTGAGTTTGATACAATCTTTACAACTCTTGGATACTAACACTTTATCAGATATGTCATATGCAAATATATTCTCCCATTCTGTAGATTGCCTTTTAGTTTTGCTGATTGTTTCCTTCACCATGCTAAGGTTTTTTATCTTGATAAAGTACCAGTAGTTCATTTTTGATTTTGTTTTTCTTGCCTCTTGTGATGTATCTAGTAAGAAGTCGCTATGCCTGATGTCAAAGAGGTTGCTACCTGTGATCTCCTCAAGGATATTGATGGTCTCCTATTTCATATTTAGTTCTTTCATCCATTTAAAATTTGTTTTTGTGTAAGAAAGTGGTCCAGTTTCATCCTTCTTTATGTTGCTGTCCAGTTTTCCCAAAACCACTTGTTGAAGACTGTCTTTTCCCCATTGGATATTCTTTCCTGCTTTGCCAAAATTAGTTGACCATCTAGCTGTGGGTTCACTTCTGGGTTCTCTATTCTGTTCCATTGATCTATGTCTGTTTTTGTGGTATATATTTATATACAGTATATACTGTCTTGATCACCACAGGTTTATAATATAGCTTGAAGTCTGAAATTGTGATGTCTCCAGCTTTGTTTTCCTTTTTTAAGACTGCTTTGGCTCTTTGGGGCCTTTTGTGGTTCCATACAAATTTTAGGATTGTTTGTTTTAGTTCTGTGAAAAATGCTGGTGGTATTTTGATAGGGTTTGCATTAAATGTGTAGATTGCTTTGGGTAATACAGAGATTTAACAATATTTGTTCTTCCAATCCATGAGCATAGGTTTTTCTGTTTCTTCATCTTCTATTTCCTTCATCTGTGTTCTATAGTTTTCAGAGTACAGATCTTTTACCTCTTTGGTTAGGTTTATTAAGAAGGGATCTTACAGTCTTTGGAGCAATTATAAACAGAATTGATTCCTTGATTTCTCTTTCCATATTTTATTACTGGTGTATAGAAATGCAACAGATTTGTACACACTGGTTTTGTATCCTATGACTTTACTGACTTCAGTATCAGTTCTAGCAATTTTTTTGTGAAATCTCTTGGGTTTTCTATATCAAATATCATGCATCTGCGAATAGTGAACATTTGACTTCTTCCTTGCTGATTTGACTGCCTTTTATTTTCTTCTGTTGTCTGATTGCTGAGGCTAGGGTTTGCAGCAGTATGTTAAATAACAATAATTAAAGTGGACATCTTTGACTTGCTCCTGACTGTTGAGGATAAGGTCTCAGTTTTTTTCCCATTGAGCTGTGGTTCTTTCATATATGGCCTTTATGATGTTGAGCTATGTTAAACCCTACTTTATATATTTAAGTGATGAATCACTAACGTTAACAAGTCATTGCATTTGAAGATAATAGGTAGGTTAGGTTTTTGTCATTTCACAAATATCCCCAAGTATGAATGATCATTACTGAAAATCATAGCTAATTACAAATTAAATAAATTAGATGTATCCAAATCTTTCCAAAAACAAAATTAGAAAAATCCTAATTTTTGCAACAAATTTTTACTTAATTTGAGAAATATATCCCAAATTACATGGAGTAGTGCCTTCAAAATTTAATATTGTTTAGGGCCTTCAAATTTCTTTTTTTTTTTAAAGATTTTATTTACTCATGAGAAACAGAGAGAGACAGAGAAAGGCAGAGGAAGAGGGAGAAGCAGGCTCCCTACAGGACTTGATTCCAGGACTCTGGGATCATTACCTGAGCCAAAGGCAGACACTTAACTGACTGAGCCACTCAGGTGCCCTTCAAATTTCTTAATATAGCCCTGTGGAAATATATTGTGTTATTTAGTGGAAGTACTTCTTGAAACTTACTTTAGTGACCAAAATGGCTTAGAGATTTTGATGTTAGAAAGATATGTACCTCTTTGTTTTGGAACTGAGTGCTAATATTTCATAGTGCCAACTGAGAAGTGGAAAGTATGGTGAAGTATAGTTATAAATGGAAATCAGCGAACAAAATCAGTACTTACAGATTATTTATCAAACATAAGCTAAATTAAGAACATTTGATTACAAATAAAAGCCCTAAAAAAGAAGTAGATACCAGAGTATACTACAGGCAGCCTAAACGTGGGGAGTGGGGGAAATTACAGCATGGGATATTAACTCACTCAGTCATTTATTTACTCTATGAGTAAATGTTGAGATCCTAATATGTGTGCTAGGCATATAGTACTATATTAAATATAGTACTATATGAAGTAGATCCCATCTCTATGGAACTCATAGTCTATGGGGAGGACAGACATTACACAATAATGCATAGTGACTACTACTAGAGGGAAAATGAAGGGTGCTCTAACCCATTTTGGGGGTTCAGCAAGGTCCTACGAGGGAGTGAAATTTAGCTGGATGACTAGGATTTTGCTCAGTCTCATGCTGATGTCACTTGGATTGTGGAAAAATAGCATCACAGGTTGAGAGAACAATAGCACATGGGAGGGCCTAAAAGCCAAAGGGGATATAGTGGCATGATTAAGATGATAAACAGGAAAGGGGCACGGGGAGGTAGAGGGGTTTGAAGGCTAGATAGGAAGCTTAGTGTTACATACAAAGGCAATGGAAGGTCACTGAAGGGTTTTGAGCCGGGCTGTGGCCTGGTCAAAAGAGTCCCTCAGGAATAGAACCAGAGTGGTTGTGGGATGAAAGGACTGGAGCAGAACAAACCTAGAGCAGGGAGACGGGTGTGGAGGTCATTGCAATAATCCAGATGCTACAGGAAGGAGATCCACATGGGCTGAGACAGTTTACTGATTCAGGAGAGGGGACAGAAGAGACAGAACTGACAGGACTGGTGATGGGGAGTGAGAGATGATGATGCCCAAGTTTGTAACTTCAGAGATCAAGACTAGAGCAGACCAGAAATCAACTTTTAGCCCTACTGGTTATGGTTACCACACATTCTTCAGTGTACCTTAAGTGCCTAATCTTGAAAATGGATGTCTCTGGAGCCCCTTGGAGGCAGGATGGGATGAGAGATGAGTGTTGGTGTCCATGGAGTGTCTTGGCACACAGCAGGATGTTGAGTGAGTGATGGCAAATGCTTCCAGCCCAGTGGAACATGAGCACAGTCTAGATCCTTTCTAAGTTCCCTTCCACAGGATGTTAATTCTGACAGCCAATTTCTCCATTTCACACTGGACTGATCAATGAACTTATAGTTCACTGAATATCCATTTAGGCCCATGTACACACAAAACAGCTTGATGAAATTCTGTTTTTAACAAAACAACTCTACTGACCTAGCTCATGGTGTGTGTGTGGCGGTGGGTGGGTGCATGTGTGTGCGTGTGTGTGTGTGTGTGTGTGTGTGTGTGTTAGCTGCTTATGCGGTTTTGTTTGTTTGTCTTCATTAAAAAAATATGGATTTTCATATGAGGAAGAGATTTGTCTAACTTTGTCTAGTTGAAAACTGTTTTGGTTCACAGAGGCATGGCCTGCCATATAATGCTGTGTAATAGGTAATATACTGTATGCTCTAAATTATATCATTCTTATGAAAACCTTTTCCTGTGCACATGCTTCTCTGTATAATATAGAAAATACCTCAATTAAATTACACACACTTTTATAGGAATTTTCTCAAATATGTAGGCAAAGCAGAATCTGTAAACTTAAGAAAGTAACTTCACTGATCCTAGTCTTCCCCCTTCCTATATTTCTGGGAAGATGTTTCAGACAGGCTTGGTGGTAATTTTGCTTCAAGAGCATTTCATGGTCAATTTAGAGTGCATACATCTTGTTGCTTTCCTATTTTAAAAATGTCAAGCCAATTACTGGCTTGTGAAGCTGCAGAGCCTGCCAGCAGTATACATCTGTGCTATCTCTTCTTGGTCCTTGTAGGTCCTGGTTTGGAGAAAAGGGCTGTATTCATTGATTCTCATGGTGGCATGATGTTTAGAGCATGGTGCTGTCCACATACTACTGGAGGTCCTAACAGGAAGGATGGGGAGTACTGGGTTCAATTACCCATACAGAGATGTCCATGTGTGTTCCTTTGATCCTAGAGCAGAAGTCTAGGAATTGATGTCCACTGGGATACCCATAGAAAGATGAAAGGATAAAGAAGATATGGTCCATATATATAATGGAATATTACGCCTCCCTCAGAAAGGATGAATTGTAGCAACATGGATGGGACTGGAGGAGATTATGCTGTGTGAAATAAGCCAAGCAGAGAAAGTCAAACATCATATGGTTTCACTTACTTGTGGAGCATAAGGAGTAACATGGAGGACAGTGGGAGAAGGAAAGGAAATGTGAACTGGGGTAAATTAGAGAAGGAGATGAAGCATGATGGAACACTGGGTGTGGGGCATAAACAATGAATCTTGGAACACTGAAAAAATAAAATAAATTATTACTATATTGAAAAAAAATAAAGTCTATTTCACCCAAAAAAAGAAAGATTAGTTCATAAAGTGGTTTTCTTTTCAAATGAATTATCAATATTTTAATACTATGATATTTTATATTAAAATCTGAATCTTAACCTCTCTATAAAAATTACTGGATTTCCATTTTGACATGGCAATGATCATCCAGTTTAGATGAGACTTATGCTTTTTGACATACTTCTAATCATTATTAGTATCTTTTTTCAAAATTGTGCTTTCTAAGATTGTGTTGTGTTTTTTTTTTCTCACACCCAGCCTGGCTTTGCTCATTTGTGCTCCCTGCTTATATCTATAAGCATTTAAATGTGTGACTCATGTTCTAACAGATTTTTTAATTTTTATTTATTTTTTAAAAAAGATTTATTTATTTATTTGACAGAGAGAAACATAGCCAGAGAGGGGACACAGCAGTGGGAGTGAGAGAGGGAGAAGCAGGCTTCCCACCGAGCAGGCAGCCGATGTGGGGCTCAATCCCAGGACTCCGGGATCATGACCTGAGCTGAAGACAGAGGTTTAGCCCCTGGGCCACCCAGGCGGCCCTCTAATAGATTTTTATTGAAAAATCTTGATTAAGCTTTAAATGAATTGCTTTAAGCTAACAAGTGCTAAAACCTATCTTATAGACTGCATATTTAAGTTGGAAAAAAGGCATAAACATCCATTCATTCATTCATTTGACATTTTTTAGAACTTTGTGTTCAAGATATTGTTCTAGACACAGAGATATAATGATACAAAACAATCCCAGTCCCTGCCCTTGTGATTTTATAATCCAGTGATACATTATTATAATAATATGATAACTACAATCGGATTCAATTATAAAAATGGTAGATATTTGCTCTGCAAAAGGAAATGGTTGCTATGGGAAAGTGGAAGAGTAATCTTAATCCACACAAAACAGCTGCAGAAATTTTCCAAAATATAACACATTCTGTCTGTTCTTGGAGTTGAGTACATAATGTGATGTTCTAAGGAATACCTATGCTGCAGGACTGGGAGATGTCCCACAAGAATTACCTGGAATGCTTGTATTTTGAGATTTGGATTTAACTATGAAGTTGTAATAAACACAAGTCAACCATCCTTTGATGATTGTAAGGTCATCTCATGATATCACTGGGTCTCAAGTCTATCTTCAGGAGCATCAGTCTTCATTACACTGACTGACCTATAACTGGAAAAATCTCTCAGTGTTTCTGGGCCTCAACATCTCCTTCTATAAACAATCTCTAGAGTGCTTTCCAGCTACAAAACCCTAATGTATATGAATGAAAGGACTAAAAATACATGATAAAGGGCTTTGAGTATTGTATTTTCTGCCTTGCTGAGTAGCAAAATATCTTTGAAGGATGGTGTAAGCTTGTTAAGGTGATTTTTAAACTATGGGTCTTGAAGAAATTTGAGGATTTAATTTAAAGGAGAGAACTCAAGAGAATACCCTACATTGTATATGAGCAACAAAGTCAAAGGTGCCAAATATGGGCCATACTAATAAAGAAATAGGCAAACCACAGGGCACTGGCTGGGAAGAAGGCTGGTGCCAGGGAAGAATGAGAGAAAAACTCAGAGAGAGCTAGTGAGGCTTGTAAATCGAATGGACTGGATCCTAGGGTAGAGAATTTAGTCTTGATTCAATAAGCAAGTGTACTGAAATGGTGTTTTTAGATAATCATTTGAACAATTATGTAGACCAGGCTACTGCCTTCCCGCCACCCTCAACATCACTGCCTGAAAATTTGCAAACCACCTACCTGGACAGTGTCCTGAGTTCCTGGGTAATAAAGACTCAGTAGCTTTAAGGTATTGAAAGAATTAGTCACAGCCTAATGTCAGCTGAGCTGTGATAAATCAAACTGTGACTGAAATGAAATTACAAATGCAAGCAGCCTTACAGATAGATCTATTTTTCTAAAAGCCAATGGCTGAAAATTTTTCAGCAGTCTGTAGTCTGAGTCAGTCCTAGATAAATGTCCTTGCCAAACATTCTTCCTCCCATCCTTGGCTAAGAAAGTATAAAAATCTGTAACAACAGATAGGAAATAAAAGAATAGAGTTAACTGATTTTCACGCTGACTTACAGTATGATCTACCTGGTTATTTATAAATGGCAGGAAGGGCATCATTTTCCTGGATTTTTCCGTTCAAGAAGTTTGAGATTGAGTTTTATAAAGACTTTCACTTTTTTTAAAAAGTAAAAAAATGAAAAAGAGAATAGTAAATGTGCTATACTGACACAGTAGAATCGGGGTCATAAATGCCAAAAGATGATTTTCCAAATTAAGATGATTTAAAATACAAGGAAAAAACAACTGCCTGCCGTTATACCTGGCCATATCAGAAAGTGTTCCAGAGCATTAATTTGAATAATCATGGATTTCTTCAGTCCTTTACAGTACCCTCAGAAGCAGTTTTAATTATTTTAGTTTCTATAAATTTGAAAATCATTAACTCAGCAGGATGCTAGCCCATGAAGCAACCTCTGAGCTCAATTTCAAAATTCCTTTGAAAAAATATGTAGACCTACATATTTTGTATTGGGTCTTCGTTTTGAGAAGTTTCCTTATAAGCTTTCCTTTGTTTATCTTAAGGGATGAAGTGAATCCTACACCAGCTCTGCAGATAATTCAGCTTCAATTGGCAACATCTCAGAGCAAGGGAAAAGGGAAATTTAAGGGTTCAAAACCTTAAAATTTTTGGTCCAGAAATGGAAGATAAGTAACTGGGAACTTATATATCTGAATTATTTGCAGCCATTGTTTTGATATTTTGAAAATATTTATGGTATGGGTGGTATGAGATCAATCATAGTTCATCAAGCTTAAATTTTGGACCATTGCTCTAAGCAGAATGGTTTTGTGTCACTGAAAAACAGAAGGTCACGGCACTAAAAATTTGTGGTTTTTGGATTTCACCTGAGATGTGGCCCACTTGCTACAGAGGATGTGTCAAGTTCTATGCAGAAATTCTGTAAATAAAATTACATTTTGAGTGTCATAAGGAAGCTTCTATTTAAGGAATTCTACCTTTCAGTCCATCCTCTATATCATCTATAAATTATCTTTTTTAAAAGGCATAAATCAGGGGCACCTGGGTGGCTCAGTTGGTTAAGCAACTGGCTTCGGCTCAGGTCATGATCCCGGAGACCAGGGATCGAGCCCCACATCGGGCTCCCTGCTCAGTGGGAAGCCTGCTTCTCCCTCTCTCAGTCCCTCTGCTTGTGTTCCCTCTCTGGCTGTGTTTCTCTCTGTCAAATAAATAAAACCTTAAAAAAAAAAAAGGCATAAATCAGAGCATACCATTCTGGTTCTTGCTGAAAATGTTTAGTGATTTACCATCATGTGTACCTAATCTGTCTCCAGAAACTTCAATTTTCCCACTCCACTAATAATCACAACAAACACCTTTTACTACTACGACATAAATGAAGATTACTCCTAATCTCACATGAGCCCTTCAGTTATTATATCTAAGTGGTCTAGAATGGAATACCATGAACACAGCAGAAACCATGGCAACACATCAATTAAAAAAAAAACAACAACAACACTTGCTTACTTTTCTGTGTTGTCATCCTTTGGGAAAGCTCTCCTTTTTTGTCTGGTAAACCCATTCATTTCCACTTGAATCATTACTTTCTTTTTATAGACTTGCCCAACATCTGCAACAGTTAACTGTTCTAAGCATTGCATTTCTATGGTGTTTGAATTATTATAACCATTGGGTGTTAAAGTGGAAAACAAAGACAAAATAAAAATTTAATTTCCTTACTACTTATAACCCATTGACAAATCCTCCAAATAGAGTGACAATACTCTACGAGCTCAGCTGCCTGGATGTTAATACTTTGCTAAGTTCGAGAGAAAATCTTACCAGAGATTTTACCAGACCCCCCCCCCCCCGGATCCTCTAAGTCTTCTTTAACATATATAAATCCTTTGGAAGCTTCCTTTATTTCTACCCACTAAGATAAATGTTAGCAACCATCCTCCAAGCATATGGCCCACTGATACACATCTGAAGAGTCTCTTGACTGAGTTTTTACTAAACAGTAACAAATGACCCCTTCCTAACAATAGTTAACCCCCCTCAATCCTGGAAACCTTGTTTCCAAAATACCTTGGAGGCTTGTACTATCCCTGACTCCTCCCAACTTGGAAGCATATAATCAGTCACCCATCACAACCCCAGTGCTGCTCTTTCTGCCCATGGGTCCTGTCCCTGTGCTTTAATAAAACCACTTTTTTGCACCAAAGATATCTCAAGAATTCCTTTTTGGCTGTAGGCTCCAAACATTTTCCACATCAAGTGTAACTATGCCAGAAAATGTTGATCTCCTCTTGTATACTCTGAGATCTGTGAGGGCAAGAGATCCTGTTTTATACAACCTCGTGTCTATAGTGCCTAAAATATAGGCTGCACTTAACAACTGTCTACATAAAAAATGAACTAGGGGCGACTGGGTGGCTCATTTGGTTAAGCTACTGCCTTCGGCTCAGGTCATGATCCCGGAGACCCGGGATCGAGTTCCACATCAGGCTCCCTGCTCGGCGGGAGGCCTGCTTCTCCCTCTCTCACTCCCCCTGCTTGTGTTCCCTCTATGACTGTGTTTCTCTCTGTCAAATAAATAAAATCTTTAAAAAAAATGAATAAAACAATAGTGAATCCTTTTATAAAATGAAAGACTATTTTTGTGATGTACATAACCACACACTGATCCATTTGGCTTATGGGTCTAAATATTTGTCTTCCAGGTTTTTGTTAATTATGGTACAACAATATGTCATGTAGCTTTGCAGAAAACAACTGAAAATCTTTCTTAGATATATTCACACCTGACTTATGTACTGGAATGTCAAAAGGAAATGACGGGATGACTAAGGAAAGTGGTGGAAAGGAAAATGAAAATCGTAGGCTTTAATCTATTTTGTAATTCATTTTTAACCTTGATTCTCTTCCCAGCCTAGAAAAGGCATAATAACATGGGGAATGAATCTTGAAACACTGGGAAAAAAATTTAAGTAACAGTAAAAATTAAAAAAAAACTTGTCTGGTTTTAGCTGCATCTCCCCATCCCTAGAAGAGGAACCATGATCTAGAGCAATGGCCAGAACGCTGGGAATCCTTTGGGGAAGGAAGTCCTTGCTCAGCTGTTCTGGCACACCAGGTGGCAATACCCTCGCCTGTCATCTTCAACAATTCAGTGGTAGCTGACTCCTCCGGAAAAACCCACCTCAAAATTCTCTCCCTCCCAGAGCTTCCTTTGATCAACCTCTCAGTGCACAGCTTCCCAGTTTGGACAAAACTACATTTGTTGTTGTTTTGGTTTGTAAACACTTTTAAGCATTTCATGTCTGTTCAGGATTCCTAGTCATAATGAAATGTTTCTCAGGGAAACATGTACACATTCCATTTCTTTGACATCCTTTTCCTATACCCAAAGGCAACCCTAATGTTGACAAATAACTACAACTGTAGGAAATATTTACCATATTTTTTACTTTCTCCTCATTTCCAGGCATTCCCCACTAAATGATATATGGAATATTTAATTCTAATGATTTCTTTCTCTTGTTAATTTAGAAAATATCATAGCATCTCTTAAAATTAATTAGAAGTCCTAAATTGCAAAAGGTAAAATCCTGTGATGCTGCATCTCAAAACCAGAATAGAACAAATACTGTGGTAATTCAGGAGCCTAGGTTTTAGTCCTGGTTTTATCCTGATAAATATTACTTTGCATTATTAATGACTATGCATCAGTATTTCAGTTTCCAAGTATGTAAAACAGAATAATACAGTCATACAATTGGTGGGAAGATTATTTAGATAGGATGGAAACATACTTCAAAAGGAAAAAGCCACTACCTTTGATCCATCCTCATTTCCTTCCATGTGTAGTACATGACACAAGTATTCTGTGGTGTGCTGATCTATGGGCTCTCTGTGGAGAAACAAAAAAGACCCAATTTATAGCATTTACTGATCTCTGTGGTATAAATACTTCCATGGTGATTGATTTAAAGTTATCAATAGTTTAACAACCAGCTTGGAAACTCTCAACTATTAACAATTGTTTTTTGATATAGGCTGACTTTAGCCTGCTACTTTGATATATTAAGTCAGGCCATTAGAATATAACACTGCCATCCCCAAACAAAATCAGTCATTTTCAGTATGAGAAAGTGAAGATTACTTCTAACACTCATATAAGTCCTTCTATTGTTATGTCTATGTGGTGTTCTAAGGTTAAACACCACGGATGCAGCGGAAACAGAGTAATAAAAATCAACACGTTGGAGAGGGTTCAAGATGGCAGTGTAGGAAGATCCTGAATTCAAGTCCTCCTATGGACATACTGAATCTATGGACTTCTATCTACATATAGAACAATTCTTCCTGGAGAACTGAGGACTGATTGAACAGCTCCTTCACAACAAACAATCAAGAAACCATATAGAGAAGAGGAGAGGAGGAAACATAATAATGATGGGAACTCCATCTCCCACATGGTGACCTGGGTAGGGAGGGATATCACTGAGGGGTCTATGCATAGACTTGCCTTCCCTGGGGTACGGAAAAAAAAAAGAGCAGTTTAAAACGTAATTAGACTCTAAGTGAAAGAAATTCATTTACTAATCCTAGAGTGTTCATCAAATGGGCAGGGAACTGCTAGAACTTGTTTTGGGCTCAGAGGCATTAGTGGTTGCCATTTTTTAGTTCCTTTCCAACTTGACAGTGGGATGAGAGCAGAATCCAGGACCCTAGCCAGCCTGCTAGAGCTAACTCTGTATACTCTGGGCTCTAGTCCATATCAGCTCCAGCTGATTGTCCCCCTCAACTCCATTGTAGCCCTGGTGCTGTGCACCCTGGGCCCCCTACCCACATCAATTCAAGCTCCAGCTGTCCTGTGAGGATGGCCCTGGTACAGCACGCCTTGGGACTCCCTGTCCTATGCCTGTACCAGCTCCAGCCTGGTCATTAAAACCACTAGGCACACAGTATACACAGGGGACACGCCAACACAAGGGCATCCCTTCAGGACTAGACGAGGTAGCTATTCGACCTAATGCATGGAAACAAACGCAGAAAATCAGACAAAATGAGGAGAGAGAGGCATATGTTCTAAATAAAGAATAAGATAAAACCCCTGAGGGGGAAACCCTAATGAAGTAGAGATAAGTAATTTGCCTGATAGAGTTTAAAGTAATGCTCATAAAAATGTCCACTGAACTTAGAGAAAAGAGTGGAGGAACACAGTAAGAACTTCAAAAAGAGTTAGAAAATATAAGAATAAATAGAGTTGAAGAATACAATAACTTAAATGAAAAATACACTAGAGGGAATCAAATGCATGTTAGTTTATAGAGAACAGATCAGCAATCTGGAAAACAGAGTAGTGGAAATTACCCAATCAGAACAGCAAAAAAAAAAAAAAAATCATAAAGAACAAGAATAAGACAACTCTAGGACAACACCAAACATGCTAACATTTACACTTTGGAATCCCAGAAGAAGAAGAGATAAAGAAAGGGGCAGAAAACTTATTTGAAGAAATAGTGGTTGGAAAATTCCCTAATCTGGAGAAGAAAACGGATACTCAGTTCCATGAAGAACAGAGACTCCCAAAACAAGATGAACCCAAGAGATCAGCACTGTCACTAAAATGGTAAAAGTTAAAGAATCCTGTAATTATACTAAAAACTACTGAACTGTATACTTCAAATACATAAATGTTATGGTATGTAAACTTAAGGAAGAAGAGAGTCTTAAAGGCAGCAAGAGAAAAATAAAGAATCACATACAAAAACAGACAAACAAATAAAAACAAACCCATAAGACTATCAGTTGATTTTTCAAAAAGAATTCACAGGCCAAAAGGGAATGGTGGGATATACTTGACATGCTGAAAGGAAAAAAAGAATTACAACTAAGGACAATCATTCAGAGTTGAAGGTGAGATTAAGTGTTGCCCAGATAAGAAAAACTAAAAGAGTTAATCATCACCAAACCAGACTTAATAGGAAATGTTAAAGGTCTTCTTTAAGTGGAAAAAAAGGCCATAACTAGAAAAAATATATATGTGAAAAAATCCTACCAGTAAAAGTAAATATATAGTAAAGGCACTGGACAGCCACTTAAAAAGCTAGTATAAAGATTAAAAAACAAAAGTAGCAAAATTAACTATAAATACAATAGTTAAGGGATAAACAAAATAAAAAGATGTAAAATATAGTGTCAAAAACAGAACTTGGAGGGGGGTAAAATGCATTGCTTGTAGAATGCTCATAAACATAAGTGACTATCGAGTTCAACAGACTAATATATATATCAAGACTCATTTATTTGCTACCTACAAGAGAGTCACTTCAAATTTAAGACACACAGAGACTGAAAGTGAAGAGATGGAAAAAAATATTCCATGCAAATAGAAATGAAAAGAAAGCTGAGTTAACTATACTCATATCAGACAAAATAGACTTTAAAACAAAAATTGTAGCAAAAGACAAAACAGGGTATTATATAATGATAAAGGGATTAATTCAAGAAGAGGACATAACACTTATAAATATTTATGCACCCAACATAGAAACGCTTAAATATATACAAGTATTAACAGAACTAAAAGGAGAAATTGACAGTGATACAATAATAGTAAGAACTTGACGCCCCACTCACATCAATGGATACATCATCCAGAAAGAAAATCAGTAAGGAAACATTGGCCTTAAAATGACACTTAGACCTGATGGGCTTAATGGATATATATACAGAACATTTCATTAAAAATTGCACTATATACATTCCTTTCAAGTGCATATGGAACATTTTCCAAGATAAATCATATGTTAAATTGCAACACAAGTCTCAATAAATTCAAGAAAACTGAAGTCATATCAAGTATCTTCTCCGACCACAACAGTATGAAACTAGAAATCATTAAGAGAAGAAAACTGGGAAAAACACAAATATGTAGAGACTAAACAACATACTACAAAATCATGTGTCAATGAAGAAATCAATGAGGAAATTCAAAAATACCTTGAGACAAATAAAAAACACAATTTTTCAAAATCTGTGAGACATCACAAAATCATTCCTAAGAGGGAAGTTGATAGCAATACAGACTTCCCTCAAGAAATAAGAAAAATCCCAAATAAATAACACAACCTTACATTTAAAGGAACTAGAAAAAGAAAAACAAAGTCCAAAGTCAGTAGAAGAAAGGAAATAATAATAAATAAAATAACAAAGATATATATATATATATGGAACAAAACAAGGATGCTCATTCTCAGCACTTTTATTCTACATAGTACTGGAATTCCTAACCATAGCAATCACACAAGAAAAAGAAAATAGGGCAACCAAATTGGAAAGGAAGAAATAAAATCATCACTATTTGCAAATGACATGATACTATATACAGAAAACCCTAAAGACTACCAAAAACTATTAGGACTGATAAGTGAATTCAGTAAAGTTGCAGGATACAAAATTAATGTCTAGAAATCAGTTGCATTTCTCTATGCTAATAATGAGCTATCAGAAAGAAGAACTAAGAAAAACCATTCCATTTTCAATTGCACCAAAAAGAATAAAGTATCCAAGAATGAAATTTAACCAAGGAGGTGAAATATTTGTACTTTGAAAACTATAACACTGATAAAAGAAATCGAAGACAAGACAAATAAATTGTAAGATATATTATGCTCATGGATTGGAAGAATTAATGTTAAAATTTCCATACTAGCCAAAGCAACCTACAGATTCCATATAATCCCTTGCAAAATGTCAATGGCATTTTTTCCACAGCACTAGAAGAAAGAATCCTAAATTTTTTTTTAAAGATTTTATTTATTTGACAGAGAGAAACACAGCCAGAGAGGGAACACAAGCAGGGGGAGTGAGAGAGGGAGAAGCAGGCTTCCCGCCGAGCAGGGAGCCCGATGTGGGGCTTGATCCCAGGTCTCCGGGATCATGACCTGAGCCGAAGGCAGTCGCTTAACCAACTGAGCCACCCAGGCGCCCCTGGAATCCTAAATTTTTTATGGAGCCACAAAATACCCTGAATAGCCAAAGCAATCTTGAGAAAGAATGAAGCTGGAAGTACCACACTTCCTAATTTCAACCTACACTATAAAGCTACAGTAATCAAAACAGTGTGGTACTAGCATGAAAAAAGTCACATAGATCAGTGCATGAGAATAGAGAGCCCTGAAATAAACCTGCACATATATGATCAGTTAATCAATGATAAGAAACGTAAGAATATACAATGGGGAAAAGATAATCTCTTCAATAAATGGTTTTGGGAAAACTGGGCATGCAAAGGAGTGAAACTGGCCATTATATCATATACAAAAACAAATTCAAAATGAATTAAAGACTTGAATGTGAGACCTGAAATCATAAAACTTCTGAAAGAAAACAGACCGTAAGCTCTGATATTAGTCTTAGAAATAGTTTTTTTGGATCAGTCTCTTTAGGCAAGGCAAAAAAAGCTAAAATAAATAAATTGGGCTTATTTAACCTAAAAAACTTCTGCATAGTGAAGGAAGCCATTAACAAAATGAAAAAGCAACCTACTGAAGGAAGAAAAATATTTACAAATTGCACCTCTGATAAGGGGTTAATATCTAAAACATATAAAGAACTTACATATCTTAATATCAAAAATCAAACAACCGGTTTAAAATTGGACAAAAGTCTTGAATAGACATTTTTTCCCAAAAAAAAGACATACAGATGGCCAATAGACACATGAAGGGATTTCAACATCATTAATCATCAGAAAAGTGCAAATGAAAACCACCTGTCAGAATGGGTAGAATAAAAAAGATAGGAAATAACAAGGGTTGTTGAGAATGTGATGAAAAGGGGACCTCCTTACACTGTTTGTGGGAATGTGAACTGGTATGATATCTGTGGAAAACAGTATGGAGCTTCCTCAAAACATTAAAAATAGGAGTACCATAGGATCTAGCATGTGGGTGGGAATACTCACTTCTGGGTATCTAGCCAATGAAAATGAAAACAGCAATTTGAAGAAATATATGCAGAATTACTTACTGTAGCCAAGATATGGAAGCAATCTAAGCACCTATGGATGGATGAAGAGATAAAGAAAATGTGATATATGGGTATACGCATACATACACACATGCACAAAAAGAATGAAACCTGGCCATTTTGTGACAACATAAGTGGACCTAAAAAGTATTATGCTAGGGGAAATGAATCAGACAAAGAAAGAATACTACCATACATTTTCACTTATATGTGTATCCTAAGAAACAAAACAAACAAAACAGAAACAAACTCATTATTATAGGAAACAAACTGTTGATTGATTACCAGAGAGGGAGAGGAAAAATAAGTGAAGAGGATTAAGACATATAAACTTCCTGTTATAAAACAAATAGCAATGGGGATGTAATGTACAACATAGGAAATATAGGAAAAAAACTATTATAATAAGTCTGTATGCTGACAGATAGTAACTAGACTTATTGTGGGGATCATATAATATATACAAGTTCCAAATCACTATGATATACACCTCAAAGTAATAGGATATAATAGTATGTCAGTCATACTTTAAAAAAATCAGCACATTGGGGCACCTGAGTGGCTCAGTCGGTTAAACATCTGCCTTCAGCTCAGGTCAAGATCCTGGAATCCTGGGATCGAGTCCTGCATTAGGCTCCCTGACCAGCAGGGAGTCTGCTTCTCCCTCTGCCCCTCACCCTGCTCATGCCGTGTCTGTCTTGTTCTCTCTCTCTAAAATAAAATCTTAAAAAAAATCAGCACATTGATTTAAAAAAAATTGTTTCTTTTTCCATTTTGCAATAGCTAACAAATAAGATTTATTGTGGATACCGGGGTAGAACTCAGTGGCTGCAGAAATCTCTTTCCAGCTAATTATTTTGCATCGTAAGTGAAATGCAGTAAAAGAAATTATTATACTTAATGTTTAATGAATACTTATGATGTGCATGGCACTTTATATATATTGATTCATCTAATCCTCACAATCACCTTGTGTGGACATGTAATTATTTTGCCCCATGTTATGTAGCAGGAAATTGAAGTCTAAGTGCATGGCAGGCAAATGGAATAAGACTACAATCCTAGGCAACCTGGTGTCAGTCAGGGGCATTTACTACCAAATGAGAGCTTCCATTTCTCTGTGAACTACTTTTAGCGTAGCGTTGATGTAAATTAGTTTCTTCAATGTCTTTAAACCTCTTCTACCAATGGGAATAGCTGGTAGCTTTTATCACAATACAAAAAGCCACTATCCTTGGCTTTACAACAGGAAGACCTAGTGAATAATTCTGCTCATTAAGAGAGGATGCTAATTGGTTTCTGTTAATGGCTCAGATATTCATCCTCATCATCTAATCTTAATTTAGACTGTTATTTCCATACGGTAATTGCAAAATTCCCCTGTACTTGATAGAGAGTGGAGTAGAGTGTTTTCTCCCAAACCATGGAAATAAACAGTATAATACCACCCTATTGCATAAAGGGAACTCTTCCTGTTTGTTACTATCTGTACAATGTTTCTGTCTCTGACCCCAAACAAAGTTTTCTTACTTGGGCTTTGATTTTTTATATTATTGTGAATTTCCCACAAATATAACTTCATATTTTTTCTTTAGCTGCCAGACCAAGAGAAGAATGAAGTAAACATAAAGTGCTCAGGAGACTGGGAGGGAGGGTCATGGTTGGGATTTGGGGGGGAGGTTTAGTTTTTAATGAATCATGGTTTACCACGTAGAGATACACAGGATTGCGGACTGTAGATAATTTTTATGGCAGGGCAGAAGCTGTAAAAGGCTAAGTCACGGTTCATTTCTATCAAGGAAATAGCTGAGAAAAGCTGCATAAACAGACCTCATAGAGATCCATTTCATTAACTGCTACAGAGGAGGGATTCTGTTGTGCAGAAATGTTTATGTCATGGTATCTCATGCCCTGCTTGGAACTTCTCTATATAAAAATGGGAGGAATGTGGAAGGGTGGGGCACAAGGAGACCTGAGGTAAGATCCAAATCATCTTCTTCATTGTGGAAGAATTCTTCAAACATCTTCCTTTACACATACCAATGAAAATGTTTTCCTGACTATGCATTTCCTGGATGTTTATGTAAAGAATGTTGCATGGATCTTTTCTTCAAGTAGCCATAGTTCAAAAAGGTTGATTTGATATGTGACCTATCAGTCTGCGCTGCAGCAAGCAAGCCAGAGTAGGGTTCTATTCTTTAGGTATTTTAAAAATATTGCCTTTTCTAGATAATTTCTGTTCCCTCTTTTCTCTCTTTTAACAATCTCATTTTAGAGTTATAAAAGCCTTTTCAGTTATTTTTAGAAGTAAACGATTGTATAAACAATCCACAAATACTCAATCCAAATCTTATGCCATAAGATTTTTCTCTTTTGGTTTAGGCCCTGAGTTTCAGAAATACTTGATTAGTTGTAAGCACTAAACAATGAAAGGGAGAAGTAGTGAAAAGCATGGGTAAAAATGAATGTTCTAATTTGAGCCTTTCTGGTCAGTCAGGGACAAAGCAATTTAAGTAGTAATTTAGCTAGAATCCAAGTTATACAATATGAAACTACATAAAGATGAATTTTTGAAACATTTCCAGTTATAGAAGAGGTTTTCATACTGTGAATGTTAAATTATATTTGTCACTTATTTTCATTTTTATTTTATTTAGCTTTTCCAACTTTCAATGTTTCACAAGATATTCACAATGTTAAAGTAAAATAATAAATGAAGGTTAGCACACAGTTGGTACTTAGTAAGTTTCTGTTGAATGAATGCGTAAATTAAACAATTATAAGCCCTTCCTCAGCCCTAGCCCTAATTTTAGCTCCCAAAGTCCTACACTTAAAAAAAAAATCTGTTCTTTATGACTTACTTTTATTAGAGAAGTTTTAGGTTACAGCAAAGTTGAGACGGCACAGAGATTTCCCCAACTCCCACCCATGTGTAGCCTTCCCACCAGGATGGTACATTTACTACAATTAATGAATTCACTGACATATCATAAATACCCAAAGTTTATAGTTCACATCTTTTTTTGTGTTGTACATTCTATAGGTTTGGACAAAAGCAGAATGATATGTCCATCATTATGGCATCATATAGAATATTTTCACTGCCCCCCAAATCCTCTGCGCACTACTTATGTATTCCTCCCCCTTTCCACTCCTAGCTCCTAATAACTGGCTGCCATTTTTTTTATTGTCTCCATAGTTTAGCATTTTCTATAATGTCATATAGCTGGAATCAGAAAGTCTGTGTCCTCCTCAGACTGATTTCTTTCATTTAGTAATATGCATTTAAGATTCCTCCATGTTTTTTCATGGCTTGCTAGCTCATTTCCTTTTAGTGCTAACATTTTACTGTCTGGATGTACAACAGTTTATCAATTCACTTACTGAAGAATATTGTGGTCGCTTCCAAGTTTTGACAATTATTAGTAAAGTTGCTATAAATAGCTATGTGCAGATTTTTGTGCAGACACAAGTTTCCAGCTCCTTTTTGTAATTTCAAGGACTACAAGGGTAATTGCTATTTTTTATGGTAAGAGTATTAAATGTCTTCCAAAGTGGCTGTTCCATTTTGCATTCCCACTGGCAATCAGTGAATGTTTCTGGTGTTCCACATCCTCACCAATTTGGCACTGGCACTATTCTGAATTTGGCCATTCTAATAGTTATGTAGTGGTATCATACTGCATTTTTTTTAATTGAATCTCCTTGATGACATATGATGTGAAGGATTTTTCCTATGCTTACCAGCAACCTGTATATCTACTTTGATGAGGTGTCTGTTAAGGTCTTTGGTTCATTTTTAAATTAGATCATTTTTTTATTGTTGAGTTTTAAGAGTCCTTTGTATATTTTGGACAACAGTGCTTTAATAGATGTGTCTTTTGCAATATTTTCTGGTAGGCTGTAGCTTGTATTCACATTCTCTTTACATTGTCTTTCAAAGAAGTTTTAAATTTGAATGAAGTCCGATTTATCAATTATTTTTTGCATGGATCATACCTTTGGTGTTTTATCTAAAAAGTCATTGCTGCATTCAAAATCATCTAGGTTTTCTTCCATGTTATTTTCTAGAAATCATACTTCTGCATTTTGAATTTTACAATCAAGTTTGAGTTAAGGATGTAAGTTATGTGTCTAGATTTACTTTTTGGAACATGGATGGGACATCTAGTTGTTCTAGCACCATTTGCTGAAAAGATGTTTGTTTCATTGTATTGCCTTTATTCCTTTGTCAAAGTTCAATTGAATATATTTATCTGGGTTCATTTCTGGGCTCTCTGTTGTGTTCCAATAATCTATTTGTCTATTTTTGTGTGTGTGAATACCATACTGTCTTGATCACCATAGCTTTATGGTAAGTCTTGCTGTTGGATAGGGTCAGTCTTCCCACTTTGTTCTTCTTCGATACTGTGTTGACGACATGGGGTCCTTTGCTTCTCCACACAAACCTTAGAATCAGTTTGTCAATATCCTCTAGTTTTCTGGGATTTTAACTGGGATTGCATTGGATCAAGAGAAATGCTTTTTAACATTCTAAGGGGGTTATCTTCCTATGCTTATATCACTATTACTTGGTTTTACCTTTAATGCATAACTCCTCACTGTGAAAGATGAGGATTTGCCTCCATAATTTACCCTAGTTTCTATCTCCTTGTTCTAATTTTTGATAGCTAGACTTTAGTTTTGTTGCTTGTCTTTGTAACTTTATATGCCATTTTAAAACTTCTATTTCTCATTTCACCAACTTTACATATTGTATCTCGGTGTCCCACAATATTAGATGAGGATATTAGTAACTACTTATTTCCTTCCTTTCTTTTACTCTTTATGATAATGGTATTTACATTGCTTCATACCTACATTGAAGACTTGGAGATTATTTTTCAATGAATTATCTCTTAAAGTTGAAAAAATAATAGTATTTTCAAAAGGAGAACCATATAGCAAAATAGAGTGTTAGGATTTTATTTCATTCCCCATGGGTATAATGCTCTGATGTCATGGTACTTGAATGAGACAATTCAAAGCATCCAAGCTAAGTAAATTTCTTTCCTTCACTTTAATTGTTCAAAATCATGCTATAATTTACTTTGAAATGTATTTTGACCCATATTTCTTACATATTTTATAGCTTTCTTAGCTATTTTAATTATTTTATTTCCCTCTTGTTGAGAATAGAAACATATTTTTATCTGTTTTTATTTTCATCATTTTTAAACTAATAGCTCTGAAGTCATTGTGTTTTGCTTGGAATTGACCCTACTGCCTTTTTCCCTTTGAGTCTTCCTACTTCCTACTTTTATTTGAGTCAGTTGCTTATTAGATATTCTAGAGAATATAACTGTTATATGCTGGGAAACATGTTCACTGAGTTGTTCAGTGATGTTCATTATTTTTTGTATCCCATGATTTCGTTCCTTTTCATCCTTGTTCTTTTCAGAAAGTATATATGGGAGGTAATGTCCTGAGCCCTTTGAAGGCTAAAAAGGCTTTTGCTTGTCCTTTCATCAGAAGTTTGGGTATAGTAATCTAGGTCTAAAGTAATTTTCTCCTAGAACTTAAATGTCCTTATTTCATTGTCTTATGGCATTTAGTGTTGATGAGACAACCAACGCCCATCTGTTTTTCATTTTTGTGCTTTGCATTGTGGAAATTTTAATACTCTTTCCTTAATGTTATGAAATTTTATGGCAATTTGTCTAGGGAGAGTTGTTTATTTTTTCATTCCTTCTTCTTGGGTCTCTGTAGACTTAAAATGTGAAGGACTCATGCTTCTTTTCAGCCCTGAAAAACTTGCTCCTATTTATTTTTACAATTTTGCTTATCCCCCCCATATCTGGAACACATATTGATCAGAAGTTATAATTCCTGGATTAGTTTCTTTTATCTTTTATGCCTCAGCCTTTCAGTTCCATATTTTGGGAGATAAGTGGACTTGACTTTCCAATTTCTATTACATTTAAAATATTTTCAAATTCATGTTTACTTTATTGTTTCTAGTTCATAGCCTCCTGTTCATATTTAATGAATGGGATATATTTTTTCTCTAAACAACTTTATTAAGGTACAATTTACATACTGTAAAATTCACCTAATTCAAGTATATAATTTAATGATTTTAGCAAATTTACAGAGTTGTACAATTACCACCACAGTCCAGTTTTAGAATATTACCATCATCCTAAAAGGATCCCTTCAGCCCATTTTTAGTCAATCTCTGCTCTCCTCCTCATTACCAATTAATCTATTTTTTGTCTCTAAAGATTTGCATTTTTATCATATAATGAAATCACACAATATGTAGTCTTTTGTATTAGGTTTCCTTCACTAGCATGTTTTTTTTTTTTATTGTTACTAAATTTTTTTTTCCAGTGTTCCAAAATTCATTCCCCATTCCCCACACCCAGTGCTCCACGCTTTAGGTGTCCCCAGTACCCACCACCAGGCTCTCCCATCCCTCCACCCCCCTCCCTCCAAGTCCCTCAGTTTGTTTCTGTGTCCAAAGTCTCTGTTGTTTCGTTTCCCTCCCTAGATTACCCTTGTTCCCATTTATTTTCCTTCTCCCACTGTCCTCCAGTTTACCCCTCATGCACCGCTCATGTTATGGCAAGCATTAGTAGTTGATTCCTTTTGATTCTTGAATAGCATTCTACTGGATGGATATATACTGTATTTTGTTTAATTGTTCCTCTGTTGATAGACATTTGGTTTGCTTTCAGTTTTTGACTTTTATAAATAATGATACTGAATGAACAGTTGCATTTGAGTCATTGAGGGGATATAGGTTTTCATTTGTCTTAACCAGATATGAAGGAATGAAATTGCTGAGTCACATGAAAAATTTAGCATTTTAAGAAACTGTTAAACTGTTTACCAAGTGACTTCCTACTCCTTGTTGGGCAGGGACATTGAGTTGTGAGCTGAAAGTTCCCCTTTGGGGACCATGCAAGTATCTAAAGTATCAGTTATTGGTAGGTCTATTTTCTTGGTCAGTTTCCCCTGAAAGTAGATCTTTCATTTCCTGCCTGAAAGTGGGCCTAAGTGAGGGAACTGAGAGCTTTCCTATTTAGTATGTAAAACTTGCTTTTCCCTCTTACTGTCATATAGTATGTTTGCACTCACTGGGTCTAATTTCCCCAAGGTTATTATACCTTTGTTTCAGTCTCTTCAGAGAGTAAATCTCTTGTCTTCTGCCTGACCAGGGAAAAGTAGTTACATAGCTGTGGGGAGAAAGAAGAGGATATGGGGTCTTCTTCTGATGCAGATTTATGATCATGTCTCCATTTTTAGCTCTCTTCTATTTCCTCTGTACCTAGGATCCTATCAAATGTCCAATACTTCTATCTTTCTCCCAAACAATGCAAGACTCTTGACTGTTTTAGCTGAGATACTGTCTCACATTACTGATGCTCTGCTTTTAATTCTCTTGTTTTTAATAACCATTCATCAGTCTTATGATTATTTTTAGATGCAGTTTTATTAAGAATTATTCATAAATTGGGCACCCGGGTGGCTCAGTGGGTTAAGGCCTTTGCCTTCTGCTCAGGTCATGATCTCAGGGTCCTGGGATCGAAGCCCACATTGGGCTCTCTGCTCAGCAGGAAGCCTGTTTCCTCCTCTCTCTCTGCCTGCCTCTCTGTCTACTTGTGATCTCTCTGTCAAATAAATAAATAAAATCTTAAAAAAAAAAAGAATTACCCATAAATTGACCATGTTGACCATTGTTTCTTGCATTCTATTCTTTCTGTTTTCTTTTCTTTTTTCTTATATTTCCTCCTTTTTATTTAAAAATTTCCCCTTTTTAAAAAGTATTTAAGCTGACAGGGCTCACTTGACCTTACATCACAACTATTTTTAAAATCACTTTTGGAAAATATTTTCCCCTTTAGAAACATTCTAGAAACAATGAATTTCACATTTTTTTTTAACATGTTACATCACTATCCTCGATTTTCCCCTCTGTCACCAAGATAAGTATGCAATTGCCATACTTCAATTGGTAGTTGGTTAAAAAATAAGTGTAAATTTTAGGAAGTAAAAAAGGGGGAGAGAAGAGGAGGAGGAGGAGGAAGAGAAAAGGAAAGGAGGGAGGGAGGAAGGTGGGAAGGAGGGACAGAAGAAAGGAAAGAAGGGGAAATATCATTTTAGGATGTAATTAAGTTTCTTTATAAATCTCATTCTGGTACTGTATTCAAGAGATTAGGGGGATGTCTTGGTGTCTCAGTGGATTGAACATTCAATTCTTGATTTCAGCTCAAATCCTGATTTCAGGGTTGTGGGATTGAACCCTATATAGGCTCTGCCTTCAGAGTAGAGTCTGCTTGGATTCTCTCTTTCCTTCTGTAGCCCCCCCCAACAAACAAACAAATAAACAAACAAATAAATAAATAAGTTAATTAATTAATTAAAATTTAAAAGAGAGAGAGAGAGAGTGATCCTAGGAAAATTTTTAGTTTCCTAAGGTATATAGAGGGAAACATGAGATTTTCTTGAAAGATCTAAACGACAGAAAGGAAAGAGCTATCTCTAGAGTACTACTTGTATGGTTATTTCATAAAAAATTTCTTATCTTCTCTTTTGTTTCACTCCAGCTATTCTTGAATAATGGAAGAATAGGTGCATAGAATAATTGACAACTTCTTAGACCTAACACAAAAGAAGTTCTTCATTAATGTGTTCAACTGAATTCTGACTGAATAATTCAAATTCATTTATCTCAACAAATGTTTACTCACTGCTGATACAGTTGCTCCTCAAGGAGAAACACCTTGACCAAAAAATATAGGTTCTGTAGTTTTTAACAATAGGAGATTTATACTCTAAGAATTTGTGTGTATGTGTATGTGTGTGTGCTATAGTCAAAAGAGAGGTACTCTTTTTTTTTTTTTTTTAAAGATTTTATTTATTTGACAGAGAGAAACACAGTGAGAGAGGGAACACAAGCAGGGGGAGTGAGAGAGGGAGAAGCAGGCTTCCCGCCGAGCAGGGAGCCTGATGTGGGGCTCAATCCCGGGTCTCCGGGATCATGACCTGAGCCGAAGGCAGTTGCTTAACCAACTGAGCCACCCAGGCACCCCGAGAGGTACTCTTGAATGGACTGTGAGTGTGCTTCGATACAGTAAGCATGAAGAAAAATACTTCAAAAAAACCTCGGAAATTTGGGAAAGACTGTAAGATCCAAGAGTCATGGCCAAGCTGCTGGCATCCAAAAGTGAATTAAGATGAACAGATGAACAGTAACAGATGAACTTCTGCTTTAGAGGCTATTTTCAGCAGTATCCTTTTTATCTTAAGTGACCCAGGCATGGAAAAAAATGTAGAATAAATATTTCAACCCCATAGGGTGCCTGTGTTCTAGCTTCGCAACATTTAGGATGAATAACACTGGCCAGGATACATGCATCGCTGAGCCTCAGTTTCTGTGTTTGTTAATAAAACAAAGTATGACTTTGTTTTGAGATCAGACATAGTTAAAATTTGGCTCTGCCATATACTAGTGCTTTAAATATGGATACATCACTTAACCTAAGCATTTTTAAATGTTTGTTTTTATTTTTGTTCTCAAGCTATGAAATGAAAATTACAAAAATACATACCTCATAGAGTTGTGAGATTGGAATAATTTAGTTCACTTAGTTCACTTAAAGCCTTAGTTCACTTTATGCCTGGACAAAGTAAGTGTCATAAATGTTATTGTTATTATTACTTCAATTATTAGTGTATGTTGTAATGTCTAAAGATTGGCTGTTATGATGATGATAAACAATCATCAGAGGTAACTGATTAAAGAGACTTAACCATTTATCCAAGAACTATTTTCACTTATCCATTTATAAAATATTGGAATCAAATTGTCCTAACCAAATATCCTCAAGGCTGTATATACCTCATGCACTTAAAGAAAAGAGGGAATTTGTAATGGGCTTTACTAGAGCTTGTTCTATAAAAACTAATTTTTACTTTTTGAACATATAGAAGATTTGATTTTCTAACTACCTTACAGCTAGCGAGGGCCATGTGACTTGTTTTACCCAACAACAGATGAATAGAAGTGAGATATTACTATGGGTAGAGGTGGTGAAAATTCCCTGGAGATTCTCTTCCTCATGTTGAAAGGGTAGAACCAGAGAATGGGATTACTGAATCCCTACATATACAACACCAGATCTGGAGAGCCATCCAGATCCATAGTGGATTTTGTAAGAAAGAAAAACTTGTTTTGTGTAATACACTGAGATAATGGGGTTGTTATAACTGCACAGTCTAAGTGATCCTCAACGGTATACTGTTATAAGGCCTGAAGTTAGTTTTCATTCTGCAGACATTAAATTCAGAGTTAAGTGGTTATATAAGATAGAGATCGCCCAATTACTGGTACAGCTTGGACTAAATTCCCATTTTCATAAAATTCATGAGTTCAATTTCCATAGAAGAAAATTCTACGATATTGTTCTAATGATATTCTAGACTCCACACCTAATTTTCAGGACTACTGTAAAGAACAGAGACAAGGTAAGAAAGATGCCTAAAACAAGCCCTAACTCATAATGGATAATTTAAAAAATAATGTTTAGATTCTGTGTTTTTTGAAACCAATTACTATTGCCCTATACTTCTGCTTCTGGCAAACATGCTGATTAATGACCTTTAATTCTGAATCACTATTAAACTAGGAATTGATAATGTATCTCAATTTGGGAGCAATTACATTTTTATAGCTTAGATTGCTGGCACAGAATCTATACTTCATTCTATACATCATCCATTTAATAAAAATGCATACTCATTTTTCAAACAATGACAGGAAATTCATTCATATTTTCTGTAACTAGAAACTGAAAATTTATAAAAGCTGAAGCCAAACCCCTGGGAATTACTTTGTCATCATCCTTGCTTGGTCCTAATTCCTCTATCCATGCATCTCCTTTTAATCTTCCCTATCCTTACCTGTGTCCTTTATGTTGCTCCCCTTGTCTTTTGAAAGAACTACTATTATGTAAATTCTTTTGGCATACCTAAGATAACATCTGGCTCCAGTATAATTCAAGGACATCAGGAGGCATTCAGACTATTAATACAAATATAGTACAATATAGTATCCTCAGTTTAGAAGGGGCCTTAGAAGTTACCCAACTCAGAGTCCTAGATTCTCATCCAAACAAATGCCTCAAAACTGCTTGCAGTGCTTCTTAAAAATATTGATTCTTAACTGTATTCTTAACTTATTGAATTGTAATCCCCATGACTACAGTGCAGTATAGGTTTTAATTTTTTTAAAACATCATTTTTCTCACATCACTCTACCTCTCACATGTTATTTATCCAACCAGGTTATGCCAATCCCTGCAGTTCAGTTTGTGAACTTACTGATCAAATTTCAGTTTCTATTCCATTCTGGAATCACTCCACAAACCCCCCTGGCAGATTTCCATATTGTCTATTATACATATTGTTCCTAATTTGATGGTATTACCCACTATATTAACTATCTGCTCCTCGATCTATAGCTTCATATTATTTATAGAGATAATAAATGAGTGCTTTGTTTCTAAAATGTTGAACACAATCTCTGATAGGATCAAGAATGAATGCACACACACACACACAACACACACACTCACAGAGATCTGCTCAGGTTTTCATTGCTAATGCTTACAGAGTAAATAATACTTTTTCTACAAACATATCTTCCTCTTTTAATAGACACTAAATCCTACTTTTGAAATTTATAGTCAATGGTCAATGGTCAATGTTAAGGCATTTTGAAAATTTTTATTCCATTTTTTTTTAAGACTGAAAGATCTTCCAGGGGAGTTATTTCACAGAAATTTAACAGAAGCAAGTAGATGAATGTGGAAATATGTATTGGAGCCTTACTTATACTAGCACCAAATGGGAAACAAATCAAATGTTATCAAAGGAAAATGAATAAACAAATTGTGTTATATTTGAATACCAGAAAACTCTTAGCTATTAAAAGGAATAAACTAATGATACATGCAATGACATGAATGAATCTCAGATACATTCATTATGTTGAGGAACAGACCATGATTCCATTTGTATAATTTGTAAGAAGTAGCAAAATAATTTCTGGACATAAAAGTCAAAAGATTTTTAGCATAAGGAAGATTGGTTGCATAGAAGAAGGTACACAGGAATTTTGTTATATAAGGGAAAAGTTTTATATGTTGATTTTGAGTGATATTTACATGAATATGAATATTCCTTAAAACTCACTGAAATGAACACTAAAGATCTATGCATTGTATGTAAACTACATCTCAACAACAGCCACAACTACACCGGAACATGCAAATTTGGAAAAACCTACATCAGAAATAGAAATGAAAGATAATAACACTGGTATATCTTACAGCCTTTATGGAATTTTTGCCCCAATATATAATCTGAATGAGATAACATACAGGTCATAAAGACCTTATTCACCATTCTCCTCTCTAGAAAGAAATTAATTTTGCATAGGGTAGGGGGGTACTGGTAGACCTCTACTGTTATTGGTTACTACTAGAAATATTGGTAAGAACAGACTGAAGCCTTTATAGATTGAACATTTACCTTGTTAAGTCAAGCAGCTCTAGGGGTACCAGAGTTCAGTTCATGTATGGATACCATATTGTACAGACACTCAGGAAGAGTGAGTCATGGGGAGGCAAGGCAGAAGCAAAAGAAAATATCTTGACTATAGCTATCTCACCTCTTTACTCACAGGAAGTGCTTAGGCCTCAACTTCTTCTATGAAGACTTGCACGGGTCTCAGTTAACTTCTTACTGACTATAGGTCAATATTTAGTATAATGATTACATTGATGGTCTCAAATTACATTTCTCCCTATATGTACATTCTTATCCTGTAACTCTGTCATCCTTTTCCAAGTTTAGCAATCTGATTTGCTCTGGTTAATGAAGGGTAGAAAACCTGATGCAAACAGAGGTTGATATGGTGTATTCTTTTTCTACATGCCCTCTTGGATCCCTTATCCTGACATGAGAACAGGCTCAGGCTACCTCGCTGAAAAATGAGACGTCATCTTACAATGGCTGAGGTGCCCTAGCTAATAGCCAGTCAACTTCCAGGATCAGAGCCACAAAGCTGCTCTAAAGTTGCCTGCTAGATGCTTGAGGAAAACAAAATAAAAACCAGAGAAAACTGTCTAGTAGGGGCGCCTGGGTGGCTCAAAGGGTTAAGTCTCTGCCTTCAGCTCAGGTCATAATCTCAGAGTCCTTGGATCGAGCCCCATATCGGGCTCTCTGCTCAGCAGGAAGTCTACTTCCCCCTCTCTCTCTGCCTGCCTCTCAGCCTACCTATGATCTCTCTCTCTCTCTGTGTCAAATAAATAAATAAAATCTTTTTTTAAAAAAAGAAAGAAAACTGTCCAGTAGAGTCCAACCTAAATTGTTGTTCCACAGAATGATGAACTAAGTATGTCTATTATTTAAGTCAATACATTTGGAAGGGTCTGTTACATAGATCATTAGCTAATACACAATACCAAATACACCCTCACTTCTATAAGGAAGAGAAAAATTATGGTGTCACTGAAGAGATGCTGTGGTTCAAAGGAATCACAAGGTCTTCCTCCCCTTGAAGTATATTTAACAAAAGACAGAAATCTTTTTAAAAAATAAGTTGCATTCTTCAACATGATTTGAGAGAATTTTTCATCAATAAAGTTGAAACAGTTGTAATTAGAGGATAAACTGCAATTTGGAAGGATATGGCAAATACAATTAAGTTAAAAACTGATTTAAGACATGAATGAGAGATTTGATACTGAAACTATTTTTTTTAAAAATATCTTATTGATTTATCGAGAGAGAGAGAGCACAAGCAGGGGGAGCAACAGACAAAGGGAGAAGCAGACTCCCCACTGAGCAAGGAGCCCATTTCAGGACTCGATCCCAGGACCCTAGGATTATGACCTGACCTGAAGGCAGATGCTTAACCAACCGAGCCACCCAGGCGTCCCACTATTGAGCTTTTGAGAGAAAAATATCCTCCCAGAAACAGAAACAGTATAAAAAGGAGGTTACCCAAACTACATATTGTAAGAATTCCAGGGCACCTGGGTAGCTCAGTCAGTTAAGCTTCCACCTTCAGCTCAGGCTGTGATCTCAGGGTTGTGGGATATAGTCAGGCATTGGGCTCCCTGCTCAGCAGAGCATCTCTTCTCTTTCTCCCTCTGTCCCTCCCCCTACTCGTGCTCTCTATCATTCTTTCTCTCTCTCTCTCTCTCATAAATAAAATCTTAAAGAAAAAAAGAATTCCAAAAGGTGAAATACAAAGCAGAAACAATATTCAAATAAATAGAAGCATGCTTTACAGATCTAAAAAAATAATCTAAATTTTGAGATTATATTTCCTGTTATGACAAAAACAATGATAAAAAGATATTCTGGTGGAATTTTCAAGGATTAAAGATCCTAAAAACAATTAGGAGAACATGTGCAGGTTACCTACAAAGAGAAACCAATCAATTGGCCTTTGAGTTCTCTTCAAAAACAATAAATGCTAGAAATAATGGAGTAACACCCAAAGTTTCCAGTAGAAAAAGACTGTGACCAAAGTTTACATGTGAGGACCAAAGAACCCTGTCCTTGAATGTTCTATGGCAGAAACTACATATTTAAACAATAATTTAAAGAGTGTGAAAATGAAAAACAAAAGTGATGAGAAAGGATTAGCAGGAAAATTGAATTCAGTTGAAGATATAGAAGAGATATGGCAATTGTTTTATTTTTCCTATTCCCCTGCAGTTTTGTTTAGATATGATTGACATATATCACTGTGTAACTTTTTGACATACAAAGCGATAACTCAGTATACATATATATATCACAAAATGATTACCACACTCAGGTTAGTTAAAACATCGGTGATCTCCCAAAAGTTCATTTTCACTTTTGTCTCCTTTGCCTTTGGTGACTTCTTGAAAGAAGTTGCTGTGGCCAATGCCAAAGAGGTTACTGCCTAGATTCTCTTCCAGGATTTTGATGGATTCCAGGATTTTCCTGCCTCACGTTGAGGTCTTTCATCCATGTCGAGTTTGCCTTTGTTTGGGTCTAAGAAAATGGTCTAGTTTCATTCTTCTATATGTAGCTGCCCAATTTTCCCAGCACCATTTATTGAAGAGATGGTCTTTTTTCCACTGGATATTTGTTTCTGCTTTATAGAAAATGATTTGACCATAGATTTGTGGGCCCATATCTGGACTCTCTACTCTATTCCATTGATCTATGTGTCTGTTTTTGTGCTAGTACCATGCAGTCTTGGTGATCACAGCTTTGTAATAAAGCCTGAAGTCAGGTAATGAGATGCCCTCAGCTTTGTTTTTCTTCTTCAACAATTCCTTAGTGATTTGGGGTCTTTTTTGGTTCCATATAAATTTTAGGATTGTTTGTTCCAGTGCTTTGAAGAATGTTGGTGGAATTTTGATCAGAATGGCATTGAAAGTATAGATTGCTCTGGGCAGTATAGACATTTTAACAATGTTTATTCTTCAGATCCATGAGCATGGAATGCTCTTCCATTTTTTGGTGTCTTCTTCAATTACTTTCACGAGTGTTCCATAGTTCCTTGAGTACAGATCCTTAACTTCTTTGGTTAGGTTTATTCCTAAGTATCTTATGGTTTTTGGTGCTAAAGTAAACGGAATTGATTCTCTGATTTCCCTTTCTATATTTTCATTGTTAGTGTAAAGGAACACAACTGATTTCTGTGCATTGATTTTGTATCCTGCCACATTACTGAATTTTTGTATGAGTTCTAGTAGTTTGGGGAAGCTTCTGCACAGCAAAGGAAACAGTCAACAAAACAAAGAGGCAACCCACACAATGGGAGAGGATATTTGCAAATGACACTACAGCCAAAATGCTGATATCCAAGATCTATAAAGAACTAGTAAAACTCAACATCCGAAAAGAAGATGAACACATCAAAAAATGGGCAAGAGACATGAAGAGGCACTTCTCCATAGAAGACATACAAATGGCTAACAGACACATGAAGAAATGTTCATTGTCACTAGCTATCAGGGAAATTCAAATCAAAACCACACTGAGATACCACCTTACACCAGTCAGAATGGCCAAAATTAACAAGACAGGAAACAAGTGTTGGAGAAGCTTCGGAGAAAGGGGAACCCTCTTACACTGTTGGTGGGAATGCAAGTTGGTGCAGCCGCTTTGGAAAACAGTGTGGAGATTCCTTAAAAAATAAAAAATAGAACTACCCTATGCCCCTGCAATTGCACAACTGGGCATTTACCCAAAGATACAGATGTAGTGAAAAGAAGGGCCATATGTACTGCAATGTTCATTGCAGCAATGGCCACAATCACCAAACTGTGGAAAGAGCCAGGGGGCCCATCAACAGATGAATGGATAAAGAAGATGTGGCCCATATATACAATGGAATACTATGCCTCCATCAGAAAGGATGAATATCCAACTTTTGTAGCAACATGGAGTGGATTGGAAGAGATTATGCTGAGTGAAATAAGCCAAGTAGAGAAAGTCAAGTATCACATGGTTTCACTTACTTGTGGTGCATACGGGGTAATATAGAAGACAGATGGAGAAAGATAGGAAATGGGAAGTAACATAATTTGGGGAGAGAAATGAAACATGAGAGACTTTGGAGTCAGAAACAAACTGAGGGTCTTGGAGGGAAGGGGGCAGGGGGATGGGAGATCCTGGTGGTGGGTACTGAGGGCACATATTGCATGGAACACTGGGTGTGGGGTATAAACAATGAATCTTGGAACACTGAAAAAATAAAATAAATTTAAAGTAAAAAAATTGGTGACCTCATAGAGTTACCTTTTTTTTATATATGCATAGTGATAACTTTTTAAGGTTTACTCTCTGCAACTTTCAAGTATGCAATGCTGTATAGTTCACTTTATTCAACATGCTGTACATTGTATTCTAATAACTCACTCACGTTACTACTGGACCTTTTCACCCTTGACCACTTTTGCCCATTTCCCCTGTCTCTACCTATCTTCCTTGGCAACCACCAATTTCCTCTCTGTTTCTATGAATTCAGCTTTTTTTTTAGAATCATACATAAGTGAAATAATGAAATATTTGTCTCTCCCTGTCTGGCTTATTTCACTCAGCATAATTCTTTCAAAATTCATCCATGGTGTAGTAAACAGTAGGAGTTCCTTGTTTTTCATGACTAGTTATTCAGTCATGAATGTTATACGATATATATCTCAAATTGTCTTCATTCAACTGTTAATATTAGATGGTTTTCACATCTTGGCTAATATAAATATAGTATAATAAACATGGGGATGCAGATAAATATCTAGAAGTGCAATTGCTGATTTAATTTTTAGTTTTTTTGAGGAAAGTCCACATTGTTTTCCAGAGTGGCTGCACCAATTTACATTCCTATGAACAGTGTATAGAGGTTGCCTTTTCCCCACATCCTTGCCAGTGCTTCTTATCTCATCTTTTTGATAATAGCCATTCTTTTTAAAATTATTATTATGTCCAGTTAGTCAACATATTATTAGTTTCTGATGTACTGTTCAATGATTCATTAGTTACATATAACACCAAGTGCTCATCACAACACATGCCCTCCTTAATATCCATCACCCTGTTATCCCATCCCTCCACCCCCCCCCCTTCTGTAACCATCAGTTTATTTCCTGGAGTCCAGCATCTCTCACGGTTTGTCTCCTTCTCTCATTTCTTCCAATTCAGTTTTCCCGCCCTTCCCCTGTGGTCCTCCATGCTTTTCCTCATATCCCACATATGAGTGAAGCCATATGATAATTGTCTTTCTCTACTTATCTTACTTCACCTAGCATAATCCCCTGTAGTTCCATCCATGTCTATGCAAATGGTAGGTATTCATCCTTTCTGAAGGCTGAGTAATATTCCACTGTATATATGAATCACATCTTCTTTATCCATTCATCTATTGAAGGATATCTCAACTCCTTCAATAGCTTGGCTATTGTGGACATTTATGCTATGGACATTGGGGTGTATGTAACCCTTCTTTTCACTAAATTTTATCTTTGTGGTAAATACCAAGAAGTGCAATTGCTGCGTCAAAAGGTAGCTCTATTTTTAACATCTTGAAGAACCTCCATACAGTTTTCCAGAGTGACTGTAACAGCTTGCATTCCCAGGAACAGTATAAGAAGGATCCCCTTTCTCCACATCCTCACCAACATTTGCTCTCTCCTGTCTTATTATTTTTTGTCATTCTAAATGGTGTAAAGTGGTATCTTACTGCAGTTTTGATTTGTATTTCCCTGATGGATTGTGATGTTGAACATTTTTTTCATATGTCTGTTAGCCATTTGGATATCTTCTTTGGAGAAGTGTCTGTCATGCCTTCTGCCCATTTCTTGACTGCATTATTTGTTTTTTGGGTGTTGAGATATAGATCTAGGATACCAGTCCTTTATCTGAAATGTCATTTGCAAATATCTTCTCCCATACCATGGGTTGCCTCTTAGTTTTGTTGACTATTTCCTTTCCTATACAGAAGATTTTTATCTTAAGTCCTAAAAGTTCATTTTTGCTTTTGTTTCCCTTGCCTTTAGATATGTATCATGAGAGAAGTTGATGTGGCTATGTCAAAGAGGTTACTGACTATGTTCTGCTCTAGGATTTTGATGGATTTATATCTCATATTGAGGTCTTTCATTCATTTTGAGTTAAGTTTGTGTGTGTTGTAAGGAAATGGTCCAGTTTCATTCTTCTGAATGTGACTGTCCAATTTTCCCAACACCATTTGTCAAAGAGACTGTCTCTTTTGCATCAGATATTCTTTCCTGATTTGCTGAAGATTAGTTGACCAGAGAGTTGAGAGTCCATTTCTGAGGTCTCTCCTCTGCTCCACTGATCTATGTGTCTATTTTTGTGGCAACACCATGCTGTCTTGATAATCACAGCTTTGTAATATTGCTCGAAGTCAGTTATCATGATGTCCCCGTCTTTGGTCTTCCTTTTCAAGATTCCCCTGGTTATTCAGGGTCCTTTCTGGTTTCATAAAAATTTTAAGACTCTTTGTTCCAACTCTGTGAAAAATGTCAATGGTATTTTAATAGCAATTGCGCTGAAAGTGTAGGTTGCTCTGGGCAGCACAGAGATTTTAACAATGCTTATTCTTCCAATCCATGAGTTTTGAATGTTTTTCCATCTCTCTGTCTTCCTCAATTTCTTTCATAAGTCTTCTGTAGTTTCTAGAGTATAGATCATTTACCTCTTTGGTTAGGTTTATTCCTAGGTATCTTAAGGGTTTTGGTGCTATTGTAAATGGAATCTATTTCTTAATTTCACTTTCTTCAGTTACATTGTTAGTGTATAGAAATGCAAATAATTTCTGTGCATTGAGTTTTATATCCTGCCACATTGCTGAGATGCTGTATAAGTTCTAGTAATTTGGGGGTTTTCCACATAAAAGCATTAGTGACAACACAGAATCTCTAAGAGCGGAAATGAGATCTAATCTCATTTCTCATTTCTCATTAGGCTGAACTAAAAATGCTACGTCTGAGACAAAGTCCAAACTGGATACTCTAATAGCCAGGGTAAATGAGGCAGAAGAGAAAATTAGTGATCTAGAAGATATGCTTATGGAAAGGAAGGAAGCTGAAGAAAACAGAGATAATCTGCTAGTAACACATGAAAAAAGGATTAGAGAGTTTAATGATGCCCTGAAACATCTGAGTTTTAGAATTATTGGGATCCCTGAGGGGGTGGTGATAGAAAGAGGTGGCTAGGAGCTATATTTGAGCGACTCATAGCTGAACATTTCCCTAATCTGGAGAAGGAAACAAGCACTTGAATCCAAGATGTAGAGAGGACCCTCCCCCAAATCAATAAAAATAGATCAGTAAATACCCCGACAATCCAAAGAAACTATCCTGAGAATAGTGAGGGAGAGGGGATTTCTTACATATGGCCGTAGGAACATCAAAACATCAGCCCTGTCCACAGAAACCTGGCAAGTCAGAAAGGGTTGGCAACACATATTCGGGGTACTAAATGAAAAGAACATGCAGCCAAGAATACTTTATCCAGCAATACTGTAACTCAGAATGAATGGAGAGATAAAGAGCTTTAAGGACAGGCAGAAACTGCAAGAACAGTGACCACCAAGCCAGCCCTGCAAGAAACATTAAGGGGGATTCTCTAAACAAAGAGAGACCCGAAGAGTAATATAGACCAGAAAGTAACAAGACGATCTACAGAAACAGGAACTTTACAAGCACTATAATGGCACTAAATTCATCTTTCAATAGTTAATCTGAATGTAAATGGGCTGAATGCTCCCATCAAAAGACACAGGGTTTCAGATTGGATTAAAAAACAGGACCCATACATACACTGTCTACAAGAAACTCATTTTGAATCTAAATACATCTTCAGATTGAAAGTGAGGGGATGGAGAACCATTTGTCATGCTATTGGACCTCAAAAGAAAGCTGGGGTTGCAATCCTCATATCAGACAAATTAGATTTTATACCAAAGACCATAGTAAGAGATGTAGAGAGACACTATATCATACTTGAAGGGTTTATCCAATAAGAAGATCTAACAATTGTCAATATCCATGCCCCCAACAAGGGAGCAGCCAATTATATAAACCAATTATAACCAAAATAAAGAAACATATTGATAATAATACATTAATTAGGAGACCTCAACACTCTACTCACAGCAATGGACAGATTATCTAAGCAGAAGATTGACAATGAAATAAGAGTTTTGAATGATGCATTGGGCCAGATGGAATTTGTAGTTATATAAACAACACTCCACCCTATAGCAATAGAATACTTATTCTTCTCAAGTGCACATGGAACTGTCTCCAGAATAGACCACACAATGGGTCACAAATGAGGTCACAATGATACCAGAAGATAATGGCCATTCTAAGTGTAAGGTGGTATCTCACTGTGATTTTGATTTGCATTTCTCTGATGATTAGTCATGTTAAATGTCTTTTCATGTACTTGTTGGCTGTCTGTATATCTTCTTTGGGAAAATGTTCTCTTCTCATTTTTAATTATATTATTCCATTTTTTTTTTGCTTGAGTTATATGAGTTATTTTGGGGGTATTATCCCCCTATCAGATAAATTGTTTATGAATATTTTCTATCATTCTGTAGGTTGCCCTTTCAATTTATTGATCATTTCTTTTTCTGTGCAAAAGATCTTTAATTTAACATAGTTCCACTTCCTTACTTTACCTTTTATTGACTGTGCTTTTGGTGTTTTATCCAAAAAATCACTGCTAAGATCAGTGGTGAGAATTTTTTTTTCTGCTTTCTTCTGGTTTTAGACTTCTAGGTCTATATTGAAGTCTTTAGTCTATTTTGATTTAATTTTTGTGAGTGGTGTAAGATAGGGGTCCTGTTTCATTCTTTTGCATGTGGATATCCATTTTACCAACACCATGTACTAAATAGATTATCCTTTCTCCATTATGTGTCACCTTTGTCAAAAAAGAGTTGACTCTTTGTTTCAGTATTACTGTCTTATTACTATAGCTTGGTAATATAATTTGAATAAGGAGTATGATGCCTTCAGCATTATTCCTCTTTCTCAGGATTGTTTTAGCTATTCAGGACCCTTTTCAGTTCCATACAAATTTTAGGATACTCTTTTCTATTTCTGTTAAAAATGCCAGTGGAATTTTGATATGGATTGCATTGTATCTGTAGGTCATTTTGGGTAATATAAACATTTTCACAATATTAATTCTCCCAATCCAAAAGCACAGGGTATCTTTCATTTATTTGTGTCTTTCATGAAGGTCTCACAGCTTTTAGTATACAGGTCTTTCACCACCTTGGTCAAATTTATTTCCAAGTATTTTATTCCTTGGAACCATTGTAAAGAGGATTGTTTTCCTAATTTCTCTTTCCAATAGTTCATTGTTAGTTTATAGAAACACATTAGCAATTGACTCATAGGATTATGGAAGCTGAGTAGTCCCCAAACCTGCAATTAGCAAACTAGACACCCAGGAAAATTAATGGTATAATTCCAGTCCAGATCTGTAGGCCTGAGAACCAGGAAAGCCAATAGGGTAAAGTTCCAGTCAGAGTCTAAAGGCAAGAGAAGTCCCAGCATGAAAACAGTAAGGCAGAGTGAGCAAATTCTCTCTTACTCAGTGTATTTGTTCTATCCAGGCCATTAATAGATTGGATGAGGTCCACCTACATTGGGCAAAGCAATTTGCTTTGCTCTGTCTATCAATTCAAGTGTTAATTTTAATCAGAAACACCCCCACAGATACAACCAGAATAACAGTAAACAAAATATCTGGGTACCTCATGGCCCAGTCAAGCACACATAAAAAATTAACTATCACATAATTTTTCTCTTCAAGCTTGAAATCTCATTCAGTACACAAATAACTTTCTTGATAAAATTAATCCTTAAAGATAAACTAAAAGCAAGATGCCCATGTTCCAAATTCATGCCAAAAATAATTTAAGCAAAACATTATATATAGCATATCTTGAAAAGAAAAGCAGTATGAAACCAAGGAAAAAGAATTCTACTAATTAGGTTACAGTTGTATAACTACATACAAGATAAATGATCTTAAATCAATAGCTGTTAAACTACTAATTAAAAGCTATATTTAAAAGGGGGTAATTTTCACAAAACAACCCCCAAACACTAAATTTCTAAGAATAACTTTAAACAAGAACTCAACAGACCTTAATGTTACCAAAAGATATTTCAGAACATATAAAGGCATATCATATTCCTGAGCAAGGAATTCTAATCACAAACCTAATAAAATCAGACATCCTAATCCCACAGTCCATGAGGAAGGGTAAACAAAGAAAAGCCATGAAATTCTGAAAGAGTAAAAAAACATTTTTCCTAAAAGATACCAGAGTATAAAGCTATATCCAACATATACTACATGTTGGCCAATTCAGTTATTTTTGTCATATCTTCTTTTACTTATAGAGACTATAAAAATAAAACAAGCACACAAGCAAATCTTATAAATTTCTGGAATCTCTTGCAGCTAAAGACCCCAAAGCACAGCCATTGGCTCTTTTTTTTTTCTTTCTTCATGCAATTGAGTAGGGACTGTGGTTATAGTAGCTAGTCATTGCTAAACTTGTTGAAGCAAGAAGAGAGAATAATTCAGAGTTCCTGATAGTATCTTGAACAGCTGAATCACCCAATGGCTATCAACCCCTTGACTTCTTCTTTAATGAGTAAAATAATATCCTTTTTATAGTAGGGATTTTTATTGTTGATTATGGTCAAAACTGATATGTTACAATAATTGAAAGCATCGACCACTGACATCAGAAAGGATATATAGACCTATAGGGCAGAACTAAAATCTAGAAACATACCTTGTTGTATAGTAGGCATTATAACCTAATATACTAAGTGAAATATCACAAATTACTGAGGGGGATGAAAACATGAATAATTTCCTTTCAGTAAAAAGAGAGCTTTATGTAACATACAAGTTCCAGTTAGATCAAGAGACACATATAAACTATAAAATTATCACAAAAACCATATTTTTAAAACAAATATAAAGACAGAATACATTTAATTTTTTTATCTGATCTTAAAATGGAGAAAGAACTTTCAAATGTAAAATTAGTGAAAGGAACCCTAATGAAAAATGGATCTATTTGACTTCTTGAACTTACACATTTATTTTTTATTTTTTTATTATTTATTATTTTTTATTTTTTTGGATTTTTTTCTATTTTTTATTGTTACTTAAATTCTTTTTCAGTGTTCCAAGATCCATTGCCCATTCCCCACACCCAGTGCTCTGTGCAATAGGTGCCCTCAGTACCCACCACAGACTCTCCCATTCCCCCACCCTCTTCCCTCCAAGTCCCTCAGTTTCTTCATGTGTCCAAAGTCTCTCATGTTTCGTTTCTCTCCCCGAATTACCCTATTTCCCATTTACTTTCCTTCTCCTACTGTCTTCTATATTACCCCTTATGCACTGCAAGTAAGTGAAACCATGTGATATTTGACTTTCTCTACTTGGCTTAATTCACTCAGCATAATCTCTTCCAATCCAGTCCATGTTTCTACAAAAGCTGGGTATTCATCCTTTCTGATGGAGGCATAGTATTCCATTGTATATATGGACCACATCTTCTTTATCCATTCATCTGTTGAAGGGCCCCTTGGCTCTTTCCAGTTTGGTGATTGTGGCCATTGCTGCAATGAACATTGGGGTACATATGGCCCTTCCTTTCACTACATCTGTATCTTTGGGGTAAATGCCCAGTAGTGCAACTGCAGGGTCATAGGGTAGCTCTATTTTTAATTTTTTAAGGAATCTCCACACTGTTTTCCAAAGCGGCTGCACCAGCTTGCATTCCCACCAACAGTGTAAGAGGGTTCCCCTTTCTCCGCAGCCTCTCCAACACTTGTTGTTTCATGACTTGTTAATTTTGGCCATTCTGACTGGTATAAAGTGGTATCTCAGTGTGGTTTTGATTTGAATTTCCCTGATAGCTAGTGATGCTGAACATTTCTTCATGTGTCTGTTAACCATTTGTATATCTTCTATGGAGAAGTGCCTCTTCATATCCCCTGCCCATTTTCTGATGTGTTCATCTTCTTTTTGGGTGTTGAGTTTGAGTAGTTTTTTTATAGATCTTGGATATCAGCCCTTTGTCTGTAGTGTCATTTGCAAATATCTTCTCCCATTCTGTGGGTTGCCTCTTTGTTTTGTTGACTGTTTCCTTTGCTGTACAGAAGCATTTTATTTTGATGAAGTCCCAGAAGTTCATTTTCGCTTTTGTCTCCTTTGCCTTTGGAGACGTGTCTTGAAAGAAGTTGCTGTGGCCGATGTCAAAGAGGTTACTGCCTATGTTCTTTTCCAGGA
>PITA01013210.1:0-59613 GCA_004023965.1 Spilogale gracilis
GCTCAGTTGGTTAAGCCACTGCCTTCGGCTCAGGTCATGATCCTGGAGACCCGGGATCGAGTCCCACATCGGGCTGCCTGCTCGGCGGGAAGCCTGCTTCTCCCTCTCTCACTCCCCCTGCTTGTGTTCCCTCTCTGGCTGTGTTTCTCTCTGTCAAATAAATAAAATCTTTAAAAAAAAAAAAAAAAAAAAAAAGATTTTATTTATTTGACAGAGAGAGGTCACAAGTAAGCAGAGAGGCAGGCAGAGAGAGAGGAGGAAGCAGGCTCCCTGCTAAGCAGAGAGCCCAATGCGGGCCTCGATCCAGAACCCTGAGATCATGACCTGAGCTGAAGGCAGAGGCTTTAACCCACTGAGCCACCCAGGCACTCCCATATATAATTTCTATGATAAAACTTAAGAGTTGTTTTACTGAGGTTCTGTTTCTATCATGTCTTCTGGATTATTTTTCCCCTCCTCTGTATACAGTAAGACTTCATAGTAATGCTCACTGAGTTACACATTGCTCTTCACTTGATACTTAACTATAGGCATATAAAGAAATACTATTCATTGCTCTTATACAGTGTGCTATAATGTAATATAAATATGACCTTTGCAAAAAACGGTCTTGCACACCCCTCTAGCATGCATTTGTTTTGGGCATTCAAGATAATAATTCATGCAAAATCATGTAATATGAGGGCTCAGGATGGTTCACAAAATCCTGCATAATGTGGAAAGAGAAATATAATTAGCATAATGGTTTTAATCAGAGTTTTAAAAGATAGAAAAAGTGTAAGAGTTGTAAAATTCCCATAACCATGAGGTAACTACATTATCACCAACCTGATCATCTTTGTACTTACTTTTTTCGTATGTTAGTTATCCTTGGGAAGAAGAATATTAGAGAATTTGGGGAGCTAACAAGTGTACTTCTAGAAATAGGAATCAGTGATCCTGAAATAGTCTTTTTTATTGATTGTGGAAAAAAATTGAGTGTCTTTTGGATATAATGATATGGTTCTTATTTTCCTCTTATCTATGAGTAAAGCGTAGTCACATTGGTAAGAGATAATTCTTTGCCCTTAGTTCCAAATAAACTTGATTGATTGTATTTCATTGAATTTTGATACATATTCAATTTCAGTTTCATTTTCACATATAAATAATTACCTTGGCATCTTTATTTTGGACTAGTGAGGAGGAAAGAATCTGGTTTGTAACTCTGGGGAGAAGTCCAGCATTCTGGGGAGAATTGGGAAGTCCAGCACTTTTTTTTTTTTTTTTTTAAGATTTTATTTATTTGACAGAGAGAAACACAGCCAGAGAGGGAACACAAGCAGGGGGAGGGAGAGAGGGAGAAGCAGGCTTCCCGCGGAGGGAGCAGGGAGCCCGATGTGGGGACTCCATCCTGGGTCTCAGGGATCATGACCTGAGCTGAAGGCAGTTGTTTAGCCAACTGAGCCACCCAGGCGCCCCGAAGTCCAGCACTTCTTATCAAGTTTATTATTAGGCTATATGTAATGGGATTCTTACTTACATAAGTATACTTATTTCCCAGTGGTTGCAGTGGCAGTCATTACAAATGTGCCCTATTCTTTCTCTCAGTCACACTCAGGCTGAATTACAGGCAACTGCAGTGCTTTCCTTCCTCAGGAATCTGAATTTTCCCTGAAGGGACAATTAATACACACGCAAAGACTGTGGAAGAGAGGATCAGGAAATAGATACAAATACAGTAAACACATTAAAATAAAAGCAAGATAAATATGTTGGAATTACAAACCAAGCAATAATTTAGAAGAGAATGACATTAAGAGGCAAAGATAAAAAACGATACAGCAAAATTTAAATGAACTGTATTTCAAATATGAGCAAGTATAAGGGGAAATTTGTGGTCAAAATTGTTTATCAGTTTTTTAAACTTCTGATCATCTAGCTATTAATGCATTCATTCATTTGATTTGACATATTTTTATTTAAAAAGTAATCTTATAGATGTGTTTTAAGATCTTAATTTTGCAAAGGCTTTTGGTTCTCTGATATAGCCTGTTGTTGGTCAAGAGCATTAAATTATACTCATGTTGCAACGATTTAAACCTGGATTCAGGAAGAGCTAACTGATTCTGACTATGACATCCAAGTTAATTAGAGCTTGTTTAGTAGTTGCAAAACGTTAGGCAGTTAACCAAACTAGAGAAGACAGGGGTACTTAAAGCTAAAAGAAATGTAACTCATCCTGACTGATCTGATTACCTATTAAGAACATGTTATCCAAACTAGCACCCAAAGTAATCAAATGCAAGGTTATACGCTAATGAAGTACATGCTCTGATTTAAGAAAAGGACAGATAAATTTATTTCCAGAAGTTACACCTGACAACAGGTCAACAGATTTGCAGTGTTTAAGGGGAGGGGGGCAAGAGAGAGCGCACATAAGCAAGCGTGCGTGCTCGTGTGTGTGTGTGTGTGTGTGTGTGTGTGTGTGTGTGTGTGGTAGGGGCAAGGATACATTGAATGACTGAGTCTGACTTACAGTAATGGAGGAAATCCCAGGATGGTTTTCACCATGGCAGTATAGTATATAGAAGTCTTCAGCTAGTTGTCTGGCTACCAGGTTATTTAAAATACAGGTATCACTTATCGTTTGCAGCATAGTCGATAACTTTTTTCATTTTTATATTATATGGAACATGAATTTAGCTCCATTTAAACTTCAGCATGTTTATTTCAAAAAACAGTATTCAAATACATGACAGAAAAATAAGCTGGTTCATCATAAAAATGTTTGGTCACAGTTTTCAAAAGTCCAGTGTAATCAAAACAAAATAATTCCTTTTAATAAATTGAGGATAAAACCCCTCAAATCTAGACTCACTGTCATTGAAATACTTCAGGGTTCTGCATGTTTGTTTTCCTTTCAATTAAGCAAATCCTAAAAAGAATGTGTTAACTATTTTGACTGGCTTGATATTTATGCTTATGATTTACATATTAGAGTAACATTCTTTATTAAACAAAGTTTTCTTGATAAAGATCCAAAATCAAATAATACATGAATGGAGAGTATAAGGGAAATGTTTTTATAAAAGAAATCAATTCTGAAAATCTTCAGACTTCTGTGAATAGTTGCATAACTTTGGATAATTTCTCCATTTTATCTAGACCTGGTATTCTTATATGTAAAATGAAAACAATAGTAGCCCTTGTCTTACAGAATTATTTCAAGGAATAAAAATAATTCATGGATAGCTCTTATCATTGTGTCAGACATATAGTAAATATGTAAAAGGTAATCAGTTTTGCTGTATTACAAAAGAGAGAATTACTTCTTGGAATATAATGGTTACATTTGGAACTGTTGGGTAGTTCAGTCCATTAAGTTTCTGCCTTCAGAGAAGGTCATGATCCCAGGGTCTGAAGATGAAGACCCATATCAGGCTCCTTGCTCAGAAGGAAGCCCGTTTCTCCCTCTGCTGCTTTCCCTGCTTGTGTGCTCTCTCTCTCTGGCAAATAAATAAATTAAATCTTAAAGAAAAGATGATTACTTTCAATAACACTTATTGTAGGATGTGTCAGGTAGGAAGTGGTAGTTAAAATCTTTGTAGAGAGGTGCCTGGGCAGTTCAGTTGTAAGCAACTGCCTTCAGCTGGCTCAGGTCATGATCCCAGAGTCCCAGAACCAAGCCCCTCATCAGGCTCCCTGCTTGGCTGTAAGCCTGCTTCTCCCTCTCTCACTCCCCTGCTTGTGTTCCTTCTCTTGCTAGGTTTCTCTCTGTCAAATAAATAAATAATAAGTCTTAAAAAGAAAAAAAAAAGATCTTTGTAGAAATTGTCGCATTTTCCTAAATTTCTTTTAGAGTTTTAAACAGCTGATAGTGGTCACAAAAGAAGTTTAAGGCATTGGATTATGTGTTTGGTAAGTCATAATTATAAAATTAATTTTCTGGAAGTTAAACTTGGAAAATAATTTGTATCAGGCACTCTTAATCAGATACAGCTTAGAGAAAACTCATAGAATCATTTGGGGAAAGTGTACTTCTGAAGAATACAGAAAATACAATTCTTTCTGCCCCCTTTTCTGTTTTCCTCCCTTCTTTCCTCCTGTCTCAAAATTTTGTCACTGAGGTGCTCTAGTGGCTTCGTATTTATTTCACTATACCTCATTATTATCTCCTTCATCACCCAGGAGATATCAGTTCAAACCAAGTTCTCCTCTCAGGATTTCTTGAGAAATTCATCATTTGACTACATACAAATGCACAAAATCTTTTCCTGAATGTTGTGTATGAGTGCTAGCACTGATTCCTCTTTTGTCATTCTTACCTTCTCTAGATTTGACAGGATTACTCCATATATGTATCATTCCTAAAGACTGGAATAAAGGAAAATCCATATATATAATTTATAGACTTTTATTAGTTCATTGGAAAACCAGCAGAATGCCCCCACATGCTTATAAAAAAAATAACTGGCTGCTTTCTTAGGCAGACATGATACTCAACAGAGGAAAGCCAACCTCCATACATGGCAGCAGAAAGCATCTGGAAATTAGAGCTCTGAAAAGAGTGGGTAGCACAGGCAAGTTCCCAACATTACTTGTTCAGAATGTGTCTCAAACGCTAGGAAAAAAAATCCAGATTTGGGACAACACCTACCAACTCATTATTCTTGCTTATTGAGATATTGGGTACTATATATAGAAATATATCTAAGTTTTATACACTTTTACATAGAACTTGAAAAAAACTGGAAAACAGAACAATTAATATTTCTATTATGTTTAATGATGCTTAGAAGCCTGGAAAACCTGGAACAATTTCAAAAAGTCAGCTTGCTTTCTAAGTGAGTTTTCTCAACTCCTCACAAATCCTACTTGCATCAAAACATCACAGTTAATTTTCAAAAGGAATATAAGAAAGCCACAGAATGTTTAAGGTCCTTTCATGTTTCAATAAAATATTTAGGGAGAAGAGAAAATTAAAATTATACCTTCTGGGGCGCCTGGGTGGCTCAGTTGGTTAAGCGACTGCCTTCGGCTCAGGTCATGATCCCGGAGACCCGGGATCGAGTCCCACATCGGGCTCCCTGCTCGGCGGGAAACCTGCTTCTCCCTCTCTCCCTCCCCCTACTAGTGTTCCCTCTCTGGCTGTGTTTCTCTCTGTCAAATAAATAAAATCTTTAAAAAAAAAATAAAGTAAAATAAAATTATACCTTCTGAAAGCAATTTTGTTAGCACTATCATGGTATTACTTTAATATTTCTTAAAAGGTATTGATTTTATTGATACATTCAATGATGAACTACAAGGATTTTAATTTTATATTAAAAATAGAAGATAAAATCAATAGATATGAGTTGCCTCATATATACATTTATCATTCTAAACTTTCCTATCATAACTGCTTTTACTGCATCCTGTAAGTCTGAAGTGTTGTCTTTTGATTTTCATTCATTTTGAGATTATTTTTATTTCCCTTTTGATTTCTTCTTTGACCTATTGGTTCAGAACAGTATTGTTTTCCACATATTTGTAGATATGTCAGCTTTCTGTCTGTTGACTTCTAGTTTTACACCACTGTGGTGAGAAAATATATTTGATATAATTTCAATCTTCTTAAATTTGCTAAGATTTTGTATCTTAACAAATGATCTGTCCTGGAGAATGTGCTATTATTGCATGAAATGTTCTATATAGGTCTGTTAAGTGTATTAGTTTTAAAATATGTTTCAATTACAACATTTTCTTGTTGATACTGGCTGGATGATCTATCCATTGCTGACTGTGGGGGATGGAATTCTCCTATTATTGTACAGTCTAGTTCTCCCTTTAGATCTATTAGTATTTGTTTAATGTAGTTCAGTGTTTTGATGTTGGGTGCATGTATTTTTCAATTGTTATATTTACTTGATCTATCACTCTCTGTATTATATAATGACCTTCTTTGTCTTTTGTTACTATTTTTGGCTTGAAATCTATTTTTTTTTTTTTTTTTTGAGGTAGGTGTTAGGCAGAAACCCACTTTCTTGTTTTTCACTTGCCTGGAATATCTTCTTCCACCCTTCACCTTAAGCCCATGCGTGTCTTTTGAGCTAAAATGAGCCTCCTATGGGCAATATATAATTGGGTCTTGTTTTTGCTTCTTTGTTTGTTTTAATCCATCCAGTCACTCTGTGCTTTTTGATTTGTGAATTCAAGTTATTTACATTTAGAGAGATAATTGACATGCAAGGACTTATTACTACAGTCTTATCATTAGCCTTCTGGTTGTTTTGTATCTCCACTGATTCTTTTCCCTCTGTTTCTGTATGCCTTTGTTAAATTAATGGTTTTCCATGGTGATAGCCTCAGTCTCCCCTTTTTCTTGTGTCATGACTCTGCTCTAAATTTTTGCTTTGTAGTTACCATGAGGCCTACCTAAAACACTTTGTGGATAAAACTGCCCATTTTATATTGATAGTCATTTATCTTTCTTTGCCTATAAAGTTTCAATTCTTTTTCTCCTTCCTTTTGTATTTTTGATATCAAAATTTACCTCTTTTTTGTGCTAATTCATTAAATTATAGTAGCTGAGTTATTGTTAATGCTCTTTTCCTTTAATTCTTATACTATAATTAAGTGGTTAATACACCATTCTAATATAAGTAACAGCTTTTTAAATTCTATTTTCTTCTAATTCAAAAGGATGCATGTATTCTGACATTTATAACTGAATTATCTACAATAGCCAAATTATGGAAAGAGCCCAAGTTTTTATAAATTGATGAATGGATCAGAGGTTGTGTGTGTGTGTCTGTGTGTGTGCATGCATATGCACACACACAGACACACACACATTGGAATATTTCTCAGCTATAAAAAAGAACAAAAGCTTTCCATTTGCAGCAACATGGATGGAACTAGAGAGTATAATCCTAAGAGAAATAAGTCAGAGAAAAACAAATACCATATAATTTCAATCATATGTGGACTTTAAGAAACAAATGAGCAAAGCAGGAAAGAAAAGAGAGAGAGAAGGAGACAAACCAAGAAAGAGACTCTTAACTAAAGAGAACAAACTGATGGTTACCAAAGGAGAGGAAAGTGGGGAGGACGGGTGAAATAGGTGATGGGGATTAAAGAGAACACTTGTGATGAGCACAGGTTGTGGTGTGGAAATACTGAATCACTATATTGTACACTTGAAATTATACTATGTTAACTCATTGACATTCAAATAAAAACTTAATAAATTTATATTTTTCACTTTTACCAGAATGTTGTGTACCTTTACATATTTATATGTCACTAATTAACATCTTTTCAACTTGAAAATCTTTACTATTTCTTACAAGACATGTATGAGGCAATGAACTCCCTTAGATTTGTTTGAAAAGCCCTTATTTTCCTTTTTTTATCTTGAAGGATAATTTCACCAGATAAAGTATTGTTAGCTGGCAATTTTTACCTTTCGATACTTTGGATATCGTATTTCATTCTCTCCTGGACTGTGTAGATTCTGCTAGGAAAAATCCCACTGGGTGAGGGAAGGGGGTGTCCTTTGTAGCTTACTTTTCTTTTCCTTGACTTAAGCTTTTCTTTACTGTTGGTTTTTGATATTTCCAGGATGTGTCTTGGAGAAGATCTTCTTTCATTAAGATAACAGAGTGTCCGATTAGCTTCATGACTTATATGTCCAACTCCTTCCCCAAGTCTTACCAACTATTCTTTAAACTCTACCTCTTTCTCCCTCTGGTATACCAATTATTTGTGTATTTACCTTTCTGATAAAATCTGATAGCTTTTGTAGGGTTTCATTTTTAACAAAATCTTAGTTCTCTTTCTAAATGAATTATTTCTAAATCCCCATCCTCTAAGTTACTTATTCTTTCTTCTCTCTCTTCTACCTTGGTACCAGAGCTCTCTAATACATTCTTCTTCTCATTCATTGAAATCTTCAGCTTTTGAATTTGGTATTTTTTGTAATTTTAGTATCTGGTTAGGAACTGATAATTTTGGGGTGCCTGGGTGGCTCAGTCTTTAAGGGTCTGCCTTTGGCTCAGGTCATGATCCCAGAGCCAGGCACCAGGCTCTCTGCTTAGCAAGAGGCTGGCTTCTCCACATCTCACGCTGACCCCCCCTCCCCTATTGTGTTCCCACTCTGTTTCTCTCTGTCAAATAAATAAATACAATATTTAAAAAAAACAACCTGATAATTTCATTCCTGAAATGATCGAATTGGTTTCTTGTAGCTCATTGAATTTATTCATAAGTTCTTTCGAATTCTTTATCAAATGACAATATCCCATGCGGTTGAGGTTGTTGAGGAATTACCATGTCCTATTTGTGATACCATATTTCCTTGATTTTATACTGTTTGTTGATACGTGCTTCTGTTTTCACATTTTAGTACTGGACCTCTTCCTAGTTACAGATTTGTTTGTTCGGTTCTTTCAGTTCAGGAAGCTGGACACTAGAAAGCTTTCTTTCTGTGTTCCAGAAGGTGGTGCTATAGCCCCAGCTATTAGTTTCATTTACTGGTGCTGGCCTGGCCATGGGAGCTGCACTTGGGCAGGAGAACCTTGGGACAGAGTGGGGAAGGTGTGGGTTTAGCACTAGAACTTTGCCTGTGCCCAGAAATCATGTAGGGGATCCAAGCTTGATTGGGGGAACTCTCAGAGAGGTCTGTGGGTACACCTACTGCTGAGATACCAATGCAGACCACAGCAAAAGTGTTCCTTCAGTGTCCTTTGATATTCTTGTTTGACTCCTTCCCTTTCTTCTCTCCAGTGAGTCACAAAGATCCCTCCTCAGAAATGAGGATACTGTGGAAGAAAAACAGGTTTCTTCAGCTGTAATCCACACAATAGTCTGTCACTCACCTCTTTCACTTTGTACTTCCTCTGCCATGGCCTCAAACCCTATCTTTCTTAGGTGGGGGGGGAGGTGAAGGAGGGGAGGTCCCCTTAGATAGTTTTTCCCCACTCTTCTGCCTCCAAACTTGTGTCTATCCCACTCCAGGTTCCCCATCAGTCAGTCTGGACCTCCATACATTTTCTCTCTCCCATGGGTGTCCAGCCAATTTTGCACTGTCCAGAATCCTCTTCTCCCCAAGTTGTGGTAAGGGTGGGATAGCCTCACCAGGTCCCTTCTATCCACAGCCCTCTCCAAATTCCTATCCACCTACTTTGGATGCACAGGTGGATAGAAATCTGAATGTCCTAGTGTAATGTGTAGAGGTACTTTTGTTCAATTATGGATGTTCAATTAGTTGTAAATCAAAGGGGAAAGAAAAAAGGAATGACTCATATTGCTCTGATCCTGACGTTAGTCCTCTACATTTTCTGTCTTGACCTTCAGTGTATTGGTTGGGATTCAAAAGTGAACAACTAAGGCCTTTTTATTTGTATGTTTATTTTGCTTTAGAACTCCTCTGAGGAGTGTTGAATTTAATACCCCCTCTCTTTTATGACACGTTTTTTTCTTAAATCACTGCTGCACATGAGGGTACTCTCTTCATTTATTATGTTGCATTTTAAAAATCAAATTGTTACTTTATTTGCATTTCTTTCATTACTGATTAGTTTGAGTATATTTTAATTTACTATCTCTTAGTTGTTATATTCATAATCATAACCCTAGCTCATTTTAAAAATGATTTTGGATTACTTTTTACACATTTCATGCATTTTCAAAGCATGTGTACTGAACATGTTGTGGATATTTTGAATTCTGTTAACTTATTCTGGACAATGATGTTTATAAAGTAGGTATTTATAAAATAGGTATTTGCTGTTCTACTTTAGTTTGTGCAGTAATGATTTCAGACTTTATTAGGAGACATTTGTTTTTGCTTTGCTTTAACATTGGCATAAATTAAATCCATCTATAATGAATATAACAAATGAACACCTTATGAGCATATATGGAAGCTAGCAATTTTCTCATTTGAAGAACTAAGGGAAGCTTAACTGTAAATGATTGTTTTCTGATCAACAAATCTATGACAAAATACTAAAATGGAGCAAATACTCTTTTCAATAAATGACACTGAACAACTGAACATCCACATGCAAAAAATATCTAGACACAGCTGTTATACCCTTCACCAAAATTAAATTAAAATGCATCACAGATCTACAAGTAAAATGTACAACTATAAGACTCCTAGAAGATAACAGAGGATAAACCTAAATCACGTTGGGTAAAGTAATGACTTTTACACAGCAAAGTCATGATCCATGAAAGAAAAAAATTGATAAGCAGGATTTCATTAAAATAAAAAACTTAGGGGCACCTGGATTGGTGCTCAGTTGGTTAAATGTCTGCCTCCAGCTCAGGTCATGTTCACAGGCTCCTGGGATCAGATTAAGCCCCACTTCAGGCTCCCTGCTCCAGACAGCCTTCTTCCTCTCTCTCTGCTGCTATTTCTGCTTGTGCCATCACTCTCTTTCTCTCTCTCTGTCAAATAAATAAAATCTTAAAATAAAACAAAACAAGACAAAACAGAAACAAAAAAAAAAACCCTAAACATATTCTTACCATCTGATCCAGCAGCTACTCTCCTTAGTATTTTTTAAGAGTTGGAAACCTATGTCCACACAAAACCCTATACATGTGTGTTGTAGAATCTTGAATCCTATTCATCAGGGCCTATGTGAAATATATCTCCCATGCAGTTCTGCTGTGAAAATACATTTTTATTTTTCGTTTCTTTTTTCTCAGTTTTATTGAGATATAGTTGAGAGAAAACATTTGTATAAGTTTAAGGTATACAGCATATTTTAATTTATATCTATTGTGAAATTATTACGTTTAATTAGCATTCATCATCTTATACAAAAAATACATAAAATAGAAAATACAAAAATACCAAAAGTTTCTGTATGATTAGAACTCAGGATTTACTCTTTACTTTCATCTGTGTGTGTGTGTCTGTGTGTGTGTGTGTCTGTGTGTACTTTACTCTTTTACATGTGAATATCCAATTTCTAGTTTCCTAGAAATATTTCTACAAGTTTTTCTAGTACTATTTACTTTTTTAAAAAAGATTTATTTATTTGACAGAGAGAAACACAGCCAGAGAGGGAACACACACAAGGGGAGTGAGAGAGGGAGAAGCAGGCTTCCTGCCAAGCAGGGAGCCTGATGCGGAACACAACCTTGGGACTCCAGCATCATGAGCCACCCAGCTGCCCTCTAGTAATATTTACTTAAGGTACGGTCTTTTCTTCATTGAACATTCTTGACTCCCTTGTTGAATTTGAGTTGATTTGATATGCTATGGATGGGTTAATTCTGGGGTCTCACTTCTGTTCCATTGGTCTTTGTGTCTGTTTATGCCAGTACCATACTGTTGTGATTACTACTGCTTTATAAAATAGCTTGAAATCAGAAATGTGATGTCTCTTGCTTTGTTCTTTCCTAGGATTCCTTTGTCTCTTCAGGGTGTTTTGTGATTCCATGTAAATTTTACTGGTAGTTTTTCTACTTCTGTAAGAACAACAACAAAAAAGCCATTGAAATCTTATAGATATTGAATATATTCATGACTTTGGGTAGTATGGACATTTTAACCATACTAATTTTTCCAATTCCAATAAATATGGGCTATCTTTCCATTTCATTTGTGTCTTTGATTCTTTTCATCAGTTTCTTATAGTTTTTACTGTAGGGATTTTCACCTTCTTGATTAAATTTATTCCTAAATAATCTCATTTTGTTTTTGGATTTTTTTCTTTAGCTTTGAAATTAATCTGGGGTGCCTGGGTGGTTCAGTGGATTAAGTCTCTACCTTCAGCTCAGGTCATGATCTCAGGGTCCTGGGATCGAGCCCCACATCGGGTTCTCTGCTCAGCAGGAAGCCTGCTCCCCCCCCCCTGCCTGCCTCTCTGCCTACTTATATCTCTTCTTCTGTCAAATAAATAAATAAAATCTAAAAAAAACCTAATTAATCTGTTGTTAGTAACAATAGTAGCATCAGTACAAAATGCTACTGATTTTTGTATGTTAACTTTGTATCCAGCAACTTAACTAATTTATTAATAATTCTAACAGTTTTTTGATGGAGTCTTCAGGATTTTCTAGATATAAAATTACATGATCTGCAAATAGAATACAATATGAAATAGATACTTCTTTTGTTTTTTATAGTGACAATAAACAAAGGGGAATGTTGTATGCAGTGAAGTCTAGGAAACACTTGGTACAAACTTCCAGGTGTCCCTGTGGATTTGCACAGAAACATTCTTCCTACTTGCAATAGTGGTATTAGAACACATGTGAACATTCTCAACCAGGAAAGCTTGATTGTGCCTTGGTGTCCAGGGTTTTGATTGTGAATCAGTCATGTAAACATGCAGTGCCCATGTGACTGACCTCAGCTAGTCAGATTCCAGACTAACGTCACAGAAATAAAATATTTGTTCACTATAGCACATTTTAGGATAAACGTCATATGGTTACAATATAGTCTCACACATAATGAAAAACTCTTATCAAGCAAAATGTTCCAAGGGCTCAAATTTATGCTTTAGAAATTGACGGAGTCATCTCCTGAGTAAACAAACCTTTTCTGGCAAACCTGGTAAGTTCTATTTCCTGCCACTATTTCTCATTTTTTAAAAATGGGAGCATTAACTATGTTATATACATAAAATTATGTTTCAGTCATGAGCTGGTTCATGTAATACAGTTTGCGCATTACCCTGACACAATAAAAATGTCAATAGCCATTAAATGGTGATATTGGTATTATTATAGCTATTATTATTGCCACTGATTTTTCTGAAATGTGCAGAGAAATCACATAAACTCTTAATAAATCCTCCTTTATCCAAAATTTTAGTGGAAAATATGGTAATTAACTGAGTATTTATGAGAAAATTGTGCTTATATATCTGAACAATTCTGATATGCATATTGATGTGAATGTCCTCAACTCATGAGTGAAATTAAATCCAAATTATTTAGATATACACTTAGTGCATACATTTGGGCATTAAGATTATCTATAGTGTTTAACAAAAATGATCCTAAAATGTGTTGGGTTCTAAAAGTAAGCCAATTTTGTATAGTGAATTTCAAATTGTAATAATGAGGTATCTTTAACATGAAGTGTCATGTTTTAGAAAAATATTAAATCACATCAAAATATTTTTGATTTTCTGAAGAAAAATAATTACTTGCAGCATTTTTTTGTGATAGCTTATCAATACACTCAAGCCTAGAAACATTTGACAATACAGACCTATGAAACCGAATATGAGGTCATCTTATTTGATAATGCAGGTATTTCCTAGAATATATCAAGATTCACTTGTTAAAATAAAAGGTTTTATTTCTCAGATAGCCAGAAAGCACATGTGCACGAGTTGGGAGAGGGGCAGAGGGAGAAATAGGCTCCCTGATGAGCAGGGAGTCCTATGTGGGACTCAATCCCAGGACCCCGAGATCTTACCTGAGCCCATGGCAGATCCTTAACTGAAGGAGCCAACCAGGAATCCTAAGATTCACTTTTTAAGATTCACTTTATTTTAACCTAACTGAGGTTAATCAACTGAGAGCTCACAAGGTGCTTTCCTTCCCTTTTCTCTAATATGAATAATAATCTGTGTTAGGAATTGTGTTCTGAGAGCCTACCTGGTTTGTAGGGCAATTGAACTATGATTTCTCAATTGGTGAGCTGACTTTTCATGTTAATTCAAACACATTGTCTGAATCTGATTTTAGAATGTTGACAAGTTATATCAAACATTTTAAGTCATTTGCTACTTTAAGCTGAATTTTACATGTTATCAGAATTTCTGTGTTGAGAAAAATTTTAAAACACTCATAAATTATTCAAAAGCTTTATTATAAACATTTAAGAATATATTTAATTTAGATACAGATTCTAGCACCATATGATGCCCTAAAAAATTTTTGTCTTCATTAAAAAAGTAAGTTTTTTTAATGTTATCTAAGTCAAGTTTATAGCATTATATTTCAGCATATCAAAAAGTATCAAACCAAAATGCCATATACTTGGTTATCTGGGATACAGGTAACACAAAATTGCATTAAAAAATGAAGCAATTGTGCAATTGATACAAATTCATTCACATTGAGCAGTAGTACATTCCCCAATGTTCTTTTCATATTGCCTTCTATTTCAGCATCATTATAACTGACAGATAGTGTTAAACAAGGCAGTACTCGCCTTCAGGAACACATTATACATTAGTAATCCATTATTTACAACCCCAGAGAAGGCAAAATAACTCTTCTAAGAGCATACAGAGTTTATCAAAGCTTTAGCAGCTGAGGTTGCTAAAAGAAGTCAAGCAGAACATACGTTTAATGCTATTATAAACTTCAATTATAACTTGCCTTTCTAAATTAGAAGAATCTTGGTTTCTTTGAGATCATGATTTTAAAATTAAGCTAGATGTTATTCTTTAAAATTGAATCAATTTAGGGAACAGTGGCCAGTAGTAAAGAAAATTAAGAATCTGTCTATCTAGCTTTGAAGTATTCTCATTTTTAAGACTTTTTTGAGTTTTTAGCCAAACCAATGCTCTAAGAAGATACTTTTTTCATATATAATATATAACATATATAGACTGTCATTCTAAAATTCATTGCTGGGGCGCCTGGGTGGCTCAGTTGGTTAAGCAACTGTCTTCGGCTCAGGTCATGATCCCGGAGATCGAGTCCCACATCGGGCTCCCTGCTAGGGGGTAGCCTGCTTCTCCCTCTCTCGCTCCCCCTGCTTGTATTCCCTCTCTGGCTGTGTTTCTCTCTGTCAAATAAATAAAATCTTTAAAAAAAATAAATAAAAAATAAAATAAAATTCATTGCTATTAAATTTTTTTCCCAAGTAATAAAAGAAGGCTAACACTTTCCTTTTCCTTTTTTCTTTGCTGAAATAGTATCTGCTCTCAAAAGGAGGGAAAAATATCCCAGTAACTCAGGCCTTGCTGAGAAACAAATAAAAATTGAGTATAGTTGATATACAGTATTACACAGTTTCAGGTATACAGCTTAGTGATTTGACAAGTTCGTACATGAAGCTATGTTCATCACAAGCGTGATGAACATCACTCTTCCATTACATCACTATTACAGTATCCTTGACTGTATTCCTCATGCTGTATCTTTCCCATGATTTATTCATTCCATAAACGGAAGCCTATTATCTCCCACTCCCCTTCACACCTTTTTCCCAACCCCCCACTCCTCTCCTCTCTAGCAACCATCAGTTCTCTGTATTTTTAGGTCTGATTCTGCTTTTGTTTTTTGTTTGCTTCTTTTTTTTTAAGATTTTTTTTTTAGATTCCAATTATGAATAGACTTGTGTGATAGCTGCTGTTCTGACTTATTTTACTTAGTCTAACATCTTCTAGGTCCATTCATGTTGTCTCAAATGGCACAATCTCATCAATTTTTTGACTGTGCAATATTCCATTGTGTATATGTGTGCACGTGTGTATATGTGTGTGTGTGTGTGTGTGTGTGTGTGTGTGTGTGTGTGTATACAGCATATTTGCCTTATCCAACTTAGGTTCCTTCTGTATCTTGGCTATTATAAATAATACAACAATAGGCATAGGCATATATATATCTTTCCAAATTAGTGGTTTTGTTTTCTTTGGTTAAATACTCAATAGTGGAATTATTGGAGCATATGATATTTCTATTTTTAATATTTTGAGTAACTTCTCTTTTCCATAGTGGTTATAACAGAGTACATTCCCATCAGTAGTGCACAGGGTTCCTTTTCCTCTACATCTGCACCAAACATTGTTATCTCTTGTCATTTTGATGTTAGGCATTCTAACTGGTTTAAGGTCATATCTCATTGTGGTTTCAACTTACATTTCTCTGATGATAAAAGATGTTGAGTATTTTCTCATGTGTGTTGGCCACCTGTATGTCTTCTTTGGAGAAATGTTCAATCAGGTCCTCTGCTTGTGTTACGTTATTTGTACATTTTGGGTATTGACCCCTTATTGGGTATATCACTTGAAAATATCTTCTCCCATTCAGTGGTTACCATTTTGTTTTGCTGTGCAAAAGCTCTTTATTTTGACGTAATTCCAATAGTTTATTTTTGTCTTTATTTCCTTGTCTCAAGAGTCATACCTAGAAAAATGTTACATAGAAATTACCGCCTGTGTTCTCTCCTATGATTTGTATGGTTTCAGGTCTCACACAATGTTTTTAATAAATTTTTAGTTTATTTTTGTGTTTGGTGTTAAGTGGTCTAGTTTCATTTTTTTACATGTAGCTGGTCCTGTTTTTCCAGCATCATTGATTGAATGACTGTCTTTTCCCTATTATATATTCTTGCTGCAGTTGTTAAAGATTAATTAACCATATTCTCTTGGATTTATTTTTGGGCTCTCTATTCTTTTTCTTGAGGATGACACAAACAAATGGGAAGATATTTCTTGCTTATGGATTGGAAGGATTAATATTGTTAAAATGTCTATATTGCCCAAAGCAATGCATGGATTCAATGAAATCCCTATCAAAATACCAAGAGAATTTTTCACAAAACTAGAACAAATAATACTGAAATTTATATGGAACCACAGAAGATCAGAATAGCCAAAGCAATCTTGAGAAATAAGAAAAAAAGCTGGAGGTACCATAACACACGATTTTAGGATACAGTACAAATCTGTAGTAATCAAAGCAGCATTATACTGGCACAAAAATAGAGACATAGATCAGTGTAACATAATAAATACTCCAGAAATAAACAGAATACAAATTAAAGAAAAAAAAGAGGCCCGAGTACCTAAATAGTGTCTAGGAACAGGACACATTAAACTATACACCATCATATAAGTGACTTTATCAATGCTACAAATAAGTCTATGGTTAAGATATCATATATAAGTAAGATCATATAGTATTTGTCTTTCATTGTTTGACTTATTTCACTTAGCATAATGCCCTTAAGGTCCATCTATGTTGTCACAAGTAGTAGGACTTCTTTCTCTTAATATGGTAGAATGATGGCTGTTCCTTAGGAAGATCAATCAAACTCTGTTAATAAATCAAGAGCCCCAAATTATAGCTTTCTTAAATCCCCTGCATTTTATTATTTGTAGGCATACTAAACACTACATTTAGTGGATTTTTGGAAAGTTGGATTATGTTTCAGCTTTCATCACCATACAAACTAACTTAAGAAATTATGTTGGCTTAAGTTCAAAACCACCAAGCTTTCTACCCTTTTGCAGATGTTAATGTAATTATGATTTATAATTACTGTGACACAATATAAGAATTTGATATTTCCCAAGAGCTTGTGCTGATACTATTATTTCCAAGTGGAGGAGTTAAAAAGATGAGGTTTTAGAATAATGTTTGAGAAGCAATAAGGATAGATTAAATCACAATCTTGAAATATGTGAATGCCTTATGTCTTTCTAATTAACCCATTTCTTCATTTAAAAATAAAACCAAGGTGTCCTCAAGACTGCTCAAGTATGAGTTCTAAGTGTCCAGTAAAAAAAAAGAAAGAAAGAAAAAAGAAAACAACCCTCCCCAAACCCACAAGTATTCTAAACCACTTTCAATTTGAAGAGTCAACCCTTTCAGAGACTTACATTCTACATTCCATTTTAAAACTTAGTCTATAAAAGGAACATTTAATTTTAAACAGGTTTTTAAGATAATAGTTGAAGCCTTGATAGTATTTATTACTAGATAAGATAGTTTTTGATGTATATTATGAAGTTATCTAAAGTCAACTACAATTCATTAGAAGTTATTTTCATATGAATGGATAATGCTATATAATATGCCCGTAACTGGTTAAATGTGTTACTATGAATTTGTATAAAAGAAGCAAGATTCATTACATTCATATACTATTGATTCTTTATATCTTGGAGAATCTATCCATATTTTGGGACTATAGTAGAATAGAAAAGTAAAGAGAAATGGTATACCAGTGGCATTGTTGTAGTAATCAAAAAATTAACACGAAAGTTGTCTTCTTAATCATAACAGATTATTCAAGCTTTTTCTATATAATCTTCAAGAAGTCAATGCACTGAAGGGTCACCGTGGTTCTATTTGTTACTGTATGTTGGTGAATTGACCACATCCTGACAGGAAGTATATTAAGCAGGGGCACAGATTATCTGACTTACTTAGTGCTGGGTATTTTTCAGTGTTCTCACCTTTGAAAAAGCATTGTATGCAGGATAAGTATTTTCTTTTTCTTTTTTTTTTTTCTTTCCCTGAGTCTGTATACCTTTATTTTTTTCCCCTGGGTCTTTATACCTTTATTTTTTATCTTATTATGTTAGTCACCATACAGTACATCAGTACATTAGTTTTTATGAGACATGTAGTGACATAACCTCATCCCATGGGTGGTTCTTCATTGACATTTCATAAAAATAACAGGATGTGTGCTCAAGGTCCCTCCCAGGATGGGCAAAATCAAAGTTATATTACATGTTGTATTTTTTTTCCCAAAAATAAGTCAGAGAAGGATAAATACCATATGATTTCACTCATATGCGGAACTGAAGAACCAAAACAGATGAACATAGGAGAAGGGGAAAAAAAGAAAGGGAAGCAAACCATAAGAGACTCTTAACTAGAGAATAAACTTAGTGTTGATGGAGGGGAGGTGGATAAGGGATGGGTTAAAAAGGTGATGAGTATTAAGGAAGATACTTGTGATGAACACGAGTGTTATATGTAAGTGATGAATTACTAAATTCTACCCTGCAACCATCTCACTGAATAAATATCATATTCCATGTTGCTTTAACATCTGTTCGTTTTTTTGTTTTGTTTTTTTTTTTCCCCAGAGAAGGGGAGAGGGCTGGGAGGAGAGGCAGAAGGAAGGTGAAGAGAGAGAGAGAGAGGGAATCCCAAGCAGGCTCCACACTCAGAACAGAGCCCGAAGCAAGGTTCAGTCTAACAACCCTGAGATCATGACTCAGGCTGAAAACAAGAGATGCTTAACCAACTGAGCCATCCAGGCTCCCCCTATTCTTTTTTTAATGCCAGTTTCTTCCCATAGATAATTTAGAAAAAAGAATTATTTGATGTGTTAAAGATATTGATGGAAACAGGCTGAGGATAAAGAAGAACAGTAAGTGTAAACAAGTAAAACAAGTAAAAAAAAAAACTTTATTTCAAAATTATTATTTTTTAAATATTTTATTTATTTATTGACAGAGAGAAACACAAACGGGGAGTGAGAGAGGAAAAAGCAGGCTTCCTGCCAAGTGGAGAGCCCGATGCAGGACTCTCTATCCCGGGACTCTAGGATCATAACCTGAGCCGAAGGCAGTCGCTTAACCAATTGAGCCACCCAGGCGCCCCTCACGTTTTTTTTTGTTTGTTTGTTTTGTTGCTGTTTTTTTAATTAATGACATGCACACATACATGAAATTATACAGTTACTGAAAGTACCTTATACTTTAACGTACTCACAAAATTATTCCAACCATCTATACAACCACCAATGAAAGATTCTTACTGCTACTTCTTAAAGATATGCAGTTTCTTATTTCTAAATATACACTCGATTTCATCAGTGTCCTAATGCCCCAAAACAGACTGTAGATAATGGAAACTCAACTGTGTCTTAGATCAAAAACAAAAAAACTTCAGTATATTCTCAAGACTGATTACTCTACAGAAAAGAGTTTCATATTAAGTATTCCTTCTTACCCGATCTATCTCTCAGCTGTTGACAAATTTTATATACAAGATGATAGCCAAATTATTCAAAAATAACTCTTTTGAAAGTTATTTAAATGGAAAAATGATATCATATTACAAGAGGCTTAGAAATGCAACTATAGAAAATACTTACTGAGCACTAATGATAGAACCAAATTGGAAATTTCGCAATTAAAATGATAGTTGGTGGTGACTTTCAAGTGCACTCAAGTCCTGGTTTCATCATAAATCAGTTATGTGACATTATGTTATTTCCCTTTGGAAACTCCATACATTAACAGTAGATAACAGCATTTTCTCAGTAGAGTTGTGAGAGTTAAGTGTTACTGTATATAGAATAGTGGGAAAAGTGAAGCATAAAAGTGTTAATTATAATTGTGAATTATAATTGTAAATTACAGCTCATATTTATAATAATACATTTAAAATAAAAATATTACCATTATTAGTAGTAATTGTGTCATTGTCTGCTAGACTTGCAAGTTTATCCTACATCATTTAGGTAGCGTGCCATGCTTTTTCTGACATGACAAAATGTGTTTATTATTTCTATCATTGTCTTATTGTTACAGATTCTTGCAGAGCTGCTAGTTCCATTTAATTTTCATCAAGTTTCGTTTGCTTACATCTAGAAGCATTTTGAAAAGCATTAAACTCTTTTATACAAAGACTTAAATGGATCATTAAATAATATTGTTATTGCTGCAATTTCACAGGCAAAATAACTTAATGATTTCTTCTGTAAAATTTTACCACTTTAATAAAGAATTCCTTAGACAAACACTAATATTTGATTGGGAAATAATGAGTTAAACATTTAGAATTAAGATCATTTTATTTCATATTTCTGATTTAGAGACAAATAGCAATACCCACCTGTCAAACTGCCATCACTACTTTTGAATATGTGATATAAAAGTGGTATATGATGTAGCCTATTTGGAAAAGTTAAATTTATACACAGCATATTATAATTTTTCAGCATATGTATTCTGTTCTATAAAGGATATTGTTGTTTTCATAGATCTCTTATTTATGGATAATTTCTTTTGACATATGTCAATCATAAAATTTTTAATGTTTTTATTTTCTTATGCTTTCAGCTACTGAAAATACAGGAAAACAAATGACAGTTGTGAAGCTCTAGGAGAGGAAGTTTATAATTTTCCATTTTCATACATTTAGAAATCATATTTAATTCTTTCATAAAATCAAACTTCCTAAATCTTACTAAAATATTATTTTAAAATTAATTTAAAAACCACAAGAAAAGACTGAGGCGAACTGCTGCTGGGGAAGTTGTTTACCCATCAACTGAACTAACAATTCCATTTTACATTCTAAAATAAAATTTGCTGTGTAGAAGTGATTGCATTTGAAATTATTGGTATATTTGAATGCAACTACCAAACCATGAAAAATGAGGCTTCCATTTGCTGTAAAAATAAATTACGTGGCAATGCTTTGCTAACAAAACCATTTGAGCACCACAGTTCATAAGTATGCATGGTACTATTAGCAGATGTCTTTGCTTATGCTGTGAGCTGCCTTATGATGTGGTATTAAGCATTGCTTTATATCTACACTGAGCATAAGCAGCTTGTTCTAGGATACAATAAAAATGAAGCCAGATTAGAGATCATATGGAAAAGTATACAATAATCTTAACAACTAATTTCTTCTTAAAATCATGTTTTCTATTGCACTTGTAGAGATACTGATAGGATTGTTTCACATCACCATTTTCCTGTTAGTATTTCAGTAACTACAAAAATATAAACCAGTAGAGAAAATAAGACATTCTATTGGAAATGTTTTTGCTTCCATATTAAACATAATGTAAAGCAAATCTTAAACATGCTATATGTTGCTTGTTGACACTAAAATAGTTTTTATTTAAATTCCATGTAACATACAGTATAATATTAGTCTCAAGTGCACAATATGGTGATTCAACACTTTGATACATCACCTGGTGCTCATCATAGCAAGTGTTCTCTTTAATCTCTATTACTTATTTTACCCAATCTCCTGACCACCTCCCCTGGTAGCCATCAGTTTATTCTCTATAGTTTCTCTCTATATATCTTTTTTTTTTTTTTTTAAGATTTATTTGTGAGGGAGAGAGCTATAGAGAGAACATGAGTTTGGTAGGGGGAGGGAGGGTAGATGGAGAACAGGCTCCCTGTTGAATAAGGAGTCTGATGTGGGACTCAATCCCAGGACCCTGGGACCATGACCTGAGGAGAAGGCAGGCACTTAACCAACTGAACCATCCAGGTCCCCTTGTTGTGACTTTAATTATAAAATTTATGTTCTTCTTTTTTTTTTTTAATCACACTATTAAATCTAAAAGTTTAAGCAGAAGCATCTGGTAAACTAGTATAAAAAATTCTGTATAACTTGGACATCTCATCAACTTCCAAACCATTTTAAAATACTTAAAAATTTTTTTTAATTTGAGGAAGTCATATATTCTCAGAGCTGGGAAGAAATTTAGATGGCTCTGTAACTGAACTTTCAAATTATATATGTAAAGAATCTCAAGTGAAGTAAACAAATATCTTGCCCAACTCTGTTTTCTGATTTACTTAGTTGTTACATTGCATTCTATTCATCAAACAATAAGACTTTAATTTTTAATAATGAAGATATTAATACATAGTCATAATAAATTTGGAATGTAATTAGCAGTGTATATCTTGCACTACATTAAATATCTAATATACTACTACAGTTCATTTTACTTGATATTATACTTCTTAGTATTTCTTAAGGATACACTGATTTTATCATTCATAATCCAAAAATGATTAAATGTAAGTATACCAAGCTCAGTTTAACTTGACACTGAAATGTTAAAATATTTAAAATTAAAAATAAAATTTATTCCATTTTCCTTTCTTTATAAATATTACCTCACCACCACCACCACCACCAAAAACCCCACAGGCATTCACAATGACCTACTCTGTTATAAAGTAAAATGTCTAATAGAGGTATTTATTTTTTATCTCCTTTTTACGTGTGTGTGTATATGCTTTTTAATGTAGCAGGTGAATACATTTCCATATTATATAAATTCAGTTTATTTATTCATACATCCAGTAATTATTTATGAATGTGCAAGCACTCTTCTGTGCAATTTGAATCTTTTAGTGAAAAAAACTTCAAACAATCTCTGTATTGGAAAGACAGAGAGTAAAAATAGTGTAATAAATAATACCTCATCTAATAAATATAAAATAATTTGTTACATAAAAAACTGTAAGGTTATAAATGTTATGGAAAATTAGGGTAAGTAACATCAAGTGAATTGAGAGAGTAAAATTGAAGATAGTTGGGTTGGCATCATTAATAAAGCCGTATTTGAGTAAAAAGGTCAAGAAGGTGAAGCTGGAGAAAAGGTTATATGGAGAAAGAACGTTCCAGATGGAGGAAACAGAATAAAAATTATATGTGGGGTAATGCCTTTCGTGTTCTAGAATCAGCAGAATGAGTGTTGCTATAGTAGAGGGACTCTGGAGGAGAAGAAGAGGATAAGGTTAGAGAGGGTTTAAAGATGCGTAGTATTCAATCATGTGGATTTGGTCTTTGTCCTGAGGGAAACACAAAACTACTGAGGAATTTGGAACAGAGATGTGGAATGATTTACATTATATAAGAACAATTCTTGTTGTGAGTGTGAAGAATAGGGTGGAATCTGAAAACCAGTTAAAAAACTATTGACATAAATCCATATGACATAGACTAAGATATCACAGTTGAGGTATTTTGCAAACCTTGAAAACAATTCATATGTGTGTTGGGAGAGAGCAGTATATAGAATGGTTTCAAGTTTTGCAACTGGGAGGGTAAAGTTATCATTGGTTATGAGGGAAAACTCCAGATTGAGTGTTTGAGATCAGAATGGTGTAATATAAGAAATTCAGCTTTAGACACATTAATTTTGAGATGTTTATTGTAACCCCAAATTTCTGTGTTGAATATGTTTTGTGGTATAAAATTTCAGAAGACAGGAGATAGGCCAGGGCTTGGAGATAGAACTTTGGGGGAAATCAACACACAGATGATATTTAGAGACAGGATTAAATCCTCAGAGAAAAGGATGAAAAAAAGAGAAGAAAGAATGAGTACTGAACCATGGAATTTTCCAATCCTAACAGGTTGGCGAGAAACTGAAAAGATGTTACAGAACAATGTGGTGTGCTAGAAGTAAAATGGAGAAAGTATATAAAATGAGTGGGTTGATTTATGGCATGTAATGGTCTTTGATGAACTTGACAGGAACAGTTTTGGTAAAACCGTGTGGATAAAGCTGGATTAGACAAGAGAGTGTAAAAAGAAGCATTGCAGACATCAGGTACAGCCAGTTCTTTCATGAATTTTTAATTGATTGGGGCAGGGAGAAAAATGGTGGCATCTAGAAGATAAATGGAATCAGGTTAGGTGTTATTAAAATGGTAGAACAACCATGTCTTTATATGCTAATGGGAATGATTCAGTAAAGAAAAGAATAAATGGTGTAGAAAAGTAACAAGATTTGTGAGGCCGATGACCTCAGTAAAAAAAAAAATGAATTTATGTATATAATATTAAGTATATATATATAAATTATATATATTTATTTTAGCCATATTGATTTATATCAGTAGCTTTTTAACTGGTGTTTCAGATTCCACCTTATTCTTCACACTCATAACAAGAATTATTCTTATAAAATGCGAATCCTTCCACATCTCTGTTTCAAATTCCCTAGTGGTTTCCTGATTCCCTCAGGAGAAAGACCAATTATTTATATAATAAACATATATGTATTTGAAAGGACCTGATTGATACAGGAACATGAACAGTTAACATATTGTAGCAGATCTAGAAAGCAGAAAATAAAGTTATGGATACTAGTAGGTTTGTCATTGAGTACTGAGAATATGTGATGTTCTCTTCTAGTTACTACCTTTTTTTTTCAGTGAAGTATGAGCAGGTTTGTAGATTGAGAAGGTGCACAGTGAAAGAGTGGAAGTTTGAAGAGACTGAAAGTATGAAATAGTTGTCAAGAAGGGGAGAATAAAAAGCAAAGGAACCAATTAAATTTCTCAGTAGCACTACAAAATTAATCATGGTAAATATAGAATATAACTTCCTGTGTGCTATTTAGAATAAATCTCCCTCTGTGTCTCTTAAAATAAGACCTATATGCTTGATCCTCTTTCTTTGGGGCTGTTCCCTCAAAAGTTTTCAGTGGTACTGCATATTTGGTAATTATCTATCTAAATCATCCGGCATTTGCTTTCTTTTATGTTAAGTGCCTATCGTAGCATCTGTCACTTTAGTTGATTTTTAACATTTAGTAAAGATCTTCCTTCCTTTCTTTAGAGAGGAAAATCTCTAAACTAATTATTTCCTACCATTGATATTTAAGACACAGTTAGAAAATGCACCCAAATGCTACATCATAACTGATTGACACATTTTGACCAACGCCTAGCAGCAGTAATTTTATATTTCATAAAGTGAAATTATTTTTAGATTTGAAAAGAAAGGTTAAAATATATAAATCAAATAATTCTGGAAGTAAATTATGTATTGCTTATAATATTACTTTGAAATATCCTAAATTTATTTTGGTGTTTAATTTTTGTTATTTTAATTATTACTGAATTTCCATCATCCAACCTATCAAAAGTGTTAGGATCATTTCTGCCATGACTTTGTCTTTCCTTCATACAGTCCCACCTCATCATATACATACATAGTTTCTTTGCTAATTAATACCATTGATTTCATCACAGATATTTAAGTATAAAAATTCCAATTCCTGAGATCTTGCTAATGCTAAAAAAAGCTATATTTGTTTTTTTGTTTTGTTTTGTTTTTAAAGATTTTATTTATTTGCCAGAGAGAAACACAGCCAGAGAAGGAACACAAGCAGGGGGAGTGAGAGAGGGAGAAGCAGGCTTCCCGCCGAGCAGGGAGCCCAATGTGGGACTCGATCCCGGGTGTCCGGGATCATGATCTGAGCCACCCAGGCATCGCTAAAAAAACTATATTTGAAGAATATTGTCATTTACTCTGTATTAAGCAATATATGTGACAGTCTGTTTCAGTCGCTCTGGTAATTAAATAAAATGAAGCTGTTCAATTATTAATAATTTTTAGAAGAAACAGTTTTTTTAATATTTGAAATACTAATAATATCAATTGCTATTAGGCAAAAATTTTCAATACCTTTTTTTTTAAACACTTTATTTATTTATTTGACAGAGAGAGAGAGATCACAAATGGGCAGAGAAGCTGGCAGAGAAAGAAGGGGAAGCAGGCTCTCTGCTCGGCAGAGAGCCTGATACGGCCTTGATCCCAGGACCCTGGGATCATGACCTGAGCCAAAGGCAGAGGCTTAACTCTCTGAGCCACCCAAGGGTCCCAATACCTTTCTGATAACGAGTTTTAGTCCACAAATGTACATTTTAGTCAGAGGTAATCTGTCTCATAAAGTGAATTAAATAACATATCCAAACTTGTTAAATAATTACTTAGACTAATATCTGAACTTATTTTTAAATGCTATTAGTAAATATTGACATTTAAAAGAAAGTATTAAATATGAATTCTATTTCATGCTCATAGATGCTGTGCTATTTTAATGTATAGAACACATGGAATCTATAATATGCATGTATACAATTAAGAGGATTAAGTATCTTATCTGATCATATAATAAATGTGTATTATGAACACAGTACCTAGTAAGCTGACAGTCCTAGTCCTACTAGTCAACTTTCAGTTTGCTCAGACTTTTCAATTTTTAAATATTCCTTGCCTGAATATTGTCTAAAAACATATTTCTTATTCCTTGAAGCTTAAATAAATGTAGCAAGTTTTACTTTGAATTTTTATAGAGAAAGAAATGACAAAACATTTTTAATAACCTTAGGATAAATTTTGCAGTTGCTAACTTCTTTAAAAATCATATTAGTCTAATACACTTTCATGATAAAAGCACTGAACAAACCAGGAATAGAAGGAATGTACTACAATATAATGATCTATAGAAGAAAAAACCTACGTCTGATACTAAACTAATTGGTGAGACTGAAAGCATTTCTTTTAAGATCAGGTACAAGACAAGGATGCCTACTTTCACCACTTCTATTCAAGATAATATTAGAAGCTTTTACCAGAACAATTAAGCAAGAAAAAGAAAAGTCAGCTGAATTGGAAAAGAAGAAATAAATTTATCTCTGCTTGGAGATGGCATGATCTTATATGTAGGAAATCTTAGATCTAAAATACACACACACACACACACACACACACACACACACACAAACACAAACAAAACAAAACTGCTAGAGCTAATAAATGAATTCAGTAAAGTTTAAAAGACACAAACACACCATCCTTCCATTTGATATATTAGTGAACAGTCCAAACAGGCAATTAAAGAATTTTATTCACAACAACATCAAAAGGAATAAATGCTTAGGAATAAACCTAACCAAGGAGGTGAAAGGACTTGTATATTGAAATCCTACATAATAGGATTTAGCTGGAAGAAGCTAAAGATAACACAAATAAATGGAAAGACACCCTGTTTTAATGGATTAAAGACAATACTGTCAAGGTGTTGATATTATGCAAAGGAATCTGCAGAGTCAATGCAATTCCTATCAAAATGCTGTTTAGAGTTTAAACTACTCCATAGTTTTGCTTCCTCAGAATCCATTTTGTTTTCTAAGTGGCTAGCTGAACCACCACTAGACCATTTGCCAAGTGCATGCCCTAGATAATAGCCCAGAGAGTTCGTCTTAAACAAGAAAGTTTAAGTCCCTGATAAGACTCTGTCACCACTTCTGGTGATGATCTCTCCTGCCTCTCAACTCCTTCTCCCAGTGTGGCCCTTAAAATAAGACCACCCCACCCCTACGGAGTTTACCAACCTGCCATTATTTTTGGTTTGAATTGATCAATCCAGTTTTAGTCCAGGAAACCCTAGAAACACTCCCCACTGTGAATGCTAATAGGAGTATAACAGGCAGGTTCTGCCCCTGCACTCAGCTTTTCATTTCTTCTGTGACCCCTCAAGACCTGCATGCTGTGTAACTCTTCCAGAACCTGTGAGTTATAAACTTCTCTATTTTACTTTCCTTTGTGGTTTTTGAGCTGGACTCATTATCTGACACCCTATCAAGGCTCTACTTAACATATGTTAATTTAACAAAGTCCTTACAAATCTTAATGATGTTTCTTTGTAGAAATAGAAATCCATTCTAAAATTCATATGGACTCTTAATGGGCATCAAATAGCCAAAACAGTCTTGACAAGGAAGTTAGAAATTTTAACACTTCCTGACTCCAAAGTTACACTATTTTGATTTCCATACTTTTGTAGTATTACTGACACAAAACACAGACCTATACACTACTAGAAGCGAATAGAGAGCTCAGAAATAAACCCTTACATATATGAGAGAATGATTTTTTACAAAGTTTTCAAGCCAATTCATTGATGAAAGGACATTTTAAACAAATTGTTGTAAGAAAACTGGATGTCCACAGGCAAAGAAATGAACTTAGACTCTTAAAACAGATTTTAAAAAAATATCTGAAATTCATTGAAGACAAATGTAAGAACTAAAATTTTAAAATTCTTAGAAGAAAACAGGAAAAGCTCTATAGCATTTGGTTTGGCGATGATTTCTTGGAAATGACAGCTAACGTATGGGCAACAAAACAAAAATAAATAAATTGTACCACATTAAAATTATAAACCTTTGTGAATCAAAGGATACAAACAATAGGATGAAAGGTAGATCACAGAATAGAAGAAAATATTTGCAAATCATACACCAGATAAGGGATTACTATCAAAAGCATATAAAGAACTATAACTCATTAACCATCCAATTAAAAAGTGAGCAAAGTACTTTATTGTTGGCTTAAATTGACCAATCTAGTCTTAGCATGGGAACCTGAGAAATATTCCCACAAGAAACTCTAATAAATTTGATATATAGATAAAATATTTTGTTCTTTGTTTCTTTTTTATATTATTTATTTGTTTAATAATGGAAGGATATAACCAAAGTTGTATAGTTAAAATTGGAGTCCTCAGTGGAAATAATAGAATTACTACGCATTACTAAACTATGATTCAGCCCTGACATTCAATATAATTACAAAAGTTGAGAGTTATCACCTGATATAATGCCTTTATTGTAATTTTTAAAAATTTGATTCCTCTAAAAAAATAGCAATAATAATAACTGACATTTGTTGAGGCTTGTACTCTGTCAGGCATTCACTTAAACTTTACAATAGCTACAGGAGGATGGTATTATTATTATCATCAATGGCAGAAAGGAAAATTGAATCTTATATGTAACTTGTCCTAGGAATGAGTGGAGCTGAAATTTGAATTCAATGTGCTTCAATGAGTTATAATTACTGTCTTACACTGAGCCTGGGGATATCCTCTGATATGTTCTCTTCTAGTTACCTGCAAGAGTTTGTTTAGTAAAAGGTTTTAGTAAACATTTTATAGATAATATATATCTTGCAAATATCATTTTTATATAGCTATTTTTGTACTAGGGATAAAAAGCAATATGTTTGTGAATAGTAACTGTTCACCAGTATTAACTTGCATTCAAAAATGATCTGATACTGAGTCTTTTGGCTCTGACTTAGAGAAGGCCCAGGTGCAGTTCTCTTTGGTTCTCCAGAATTGGGTTCATCGAATTCCATCTGCCTCCACCACGCCACTTAAATTTCACCCCAAAAATATCAGAGTCCTACACCTGAGATTCACGGGGTTGGGTAGTCAGTGCACATCTGTCCTGGCCCTGAGGATCAGCCCTCTGGGCCTGTCTCCAAAAAAGACTGGTGATGGGAAGGCAACTGATGATGGGTAGGTTCTGAGGGTTACAGTGAAAGTGATCATTCAGAACAGACAGGCCCATATTTAAGTGGTACCTTCTGCTTCTAGCCTGATTAACAAAGTTCTCAGGGAATGACCAAGAGACAAAAAGAAGCAGAGAAACATTAAGTACAATGGAAATATCACTTTTTTTTTTTAAGATTTTATTTATTTGACAGAGAGAAACACAGCCAGAGAGGGAACACAAGCAGGGCGAGTAAGAGAGGGAGAAGCAGGCTTCCCACCAAGCAGAGAACCAGATGTGGGGCTCGATCCTGGGTCTCCGGGATCATGACCTGAGCCGAAGGCAGCTGCTCAACCAACTGAGCCACCCAGGCGCCCCAGAAATATTACTTTTGATGAAATTGTCACATTGCCCAACAGATGCAGCACCAGTCTTTAGCCATAGGGCTCTATGGAACCATTAAAGAGATCGGGGGACTGCCTGGTCTGAGGGCTGCAATGATGATGGCCGCCACCATTAAGACATCATAAATGACAAGAGTGGTGCAACACTCAACAACAAAATTTGACATCATACCACATTAAAAATATAATTCTCCAATGATTAAAATGTTTTATAAAGAACTAATTATCAACATATATTATAATCCTGGAATCACAATTGTCTAATGGAATTTCATTTGTAAATGCCAACTTTAATGAGCTTATCAGTGTTACTATTTTAAGATAGAGATTGAATTTTTATGACTGCAGGATTCTTTAATCCTAGACATAATTAGGTCATTCTGGCTTTTTCTTCTGATTGTCAAAGATTATAAAATCATAGATCTAAGAGCAACACTTCAGATATCCCCTTGTCTATTATTTTAAAAGTAACTAAATTATGCTTAAAATAACTACTGTATCAAACATTTTCTCTTAGAAATAATATATTGTGGCACCTGGGTGGCTCAGTCAGTTGAGAGTCTGACTCTTGGTTTCTGTTCAGGTCATAACCTCAGGGTCATGGGATTAAATCCCAGATCAGGCTTGCTTGACATTCTTCTCCCCATTCCTCTGCCCCAGCCCCCACTCTGGCTTGATCTCTCTCTTTCTCTAAAATAAATAAATAAAATCAATTAAGCCTCTGCCTTCAGGTCAAGTCATGATCCCAGGGTCCTGAGATTAACCCTCTGCATTGGCTCCCCACTCATCGGAGAGTGTGCTTTTCCCTCTGCCCCTCTCCTGATCATGTTCTCTCTCTCTCTCTCTCTCTCACACACACACACACACACAATCTTAAAAAAAAGAAAGAATGTATATACCAATTTATTCTTTAATTTGGGAAAATAACTCATACCTGTATTTTTCTTGTTTATAAATATTCTGCTCTAAAAGTCTGGAATTCTAATTCAAAACAGTACAGAAAAATTATAACCTATGGAATCTTTTATTCATCATGACAGATTGAATGAAATACATGGGATACAACATTTATAAAAATTAAAATTCCATTTTGTCTCTCATCTTCTTGACAATTAGACAAACATGACTGGTAACATAATTTGTATTATGCATAAGATCACATTGTTTTATATATCAGACTTTGCATTTATATTTTTACCATGAGTCTCCTATCATAGTATAAAAACAGATATAATGATTAATGATATAAGCCATTAGACTTCCAACTGAGATAAGCAGATGTCTAGGAGTAACACAAATACATAAATGTAACTGAGCAAAGAATTTTGTAAGGTATTCGACTTTCATGTACATGGCATTCTGTTACAATGCATGTTTCTAAAACAACTTAGCAGTGATTAGAAAATGGGAAAATTACAAGAAAATGGACATATGTTAGAGTATGAACCATTTTCTTTTTTTTTTTAATATCTCATTTATTTATTTTTCAGAGAGAGAGCAAGCACAAACGGGGAATAGCAGGCAAATGAAGATGCAATCTCCCTGCTGAGCAGGAAGCCTGATTCGGAACTGGATCCCAGGACCTTGGGATCATGACCTGAGCCAAAAGCGGGTGATTAACCAACCAAGTTACCCAGGTGTCCCAGTGTGAACTATTTTCTGCAGTAAAGACAGCCAGAATATCATAAATAGAATTATAATATTTAGCAAGAAAGGAATAAGCATGACTACTACTCAAAGAAGAATGCTACTGGCTTTACCTTTTTATTGTTGCTTTACTGATAAAGGAAGTGCTTGCAAACTGTTCTTTCATAAAGATGTAAATCTTGTACTTTATACAGTCCTAGGTTCCTGGCATATACCTCCCCTAATACTTAGAGGTCCAGTTATATCCACATTTTCTCAGGGTCAGTAAGACACTATTTTTACTTTAATTTTCATTTTTAGGGGTATAATTCTATCCCTATAGGAAGTCTAGAGTCATAATGAGCTACCTGCCTTTGATAATGAGGTTACTTCTCAGTGTCCTGAGGGCTTTTTTGTTGTTGTTTTTGTTGTTGTATGTGTGATTCCTTTTATAGAATGATACTAGTTTTAAGCATATTGGTTCAACCTTACTACTCTAATAAACCCTGAGTATTTTAAGATTTTGCAGAATGTGAGGTTTACATGGAATGCATATATTCCATCATAACAAAATCCCTGTGTACATTGTCCCCAAACTGGTCCACCCAAGTGACAAGGTAGTACATAAGCTTTGATGCTGTCCTTTTTCCATGTATATCTACCAATCCCCAATCTCATCACTTAAGGGAAAGGCTTACCTCCCATCCATCCTGAACTCAGTTTTGTTTTCCATTGACATTAAAATGTATTTGAAACAGACTTGCGGTCAATCTGAAATATTGGTATCAGGGACGGCACTAAACAATATTTCATAAATAACATGGCAGAAGGCACTGACGAGCAGGCTGTGGCAATGACATAAGGTATGTTTTGTAGATGGTTAGATCCACAGGTCCTTCTTATAAGGCCAATTAATAATGTTTTGCTCTTTGGGCCAACAAATGGATTTCACTGATAAAATTATCATTTAAGCACTTGACTAGAAATGAAAGTAGTTGAGAAATCTTCACTTTGAGTAATGCTATTCCATTTTGTATTAGTGTCTAAGTAGGCATCAGAAGACACAACAGAAGAACAACAAAAACTTAAGGTAAGAATTAACTAGTAAAAGGGAATTGACTATGCAACGAGGTAATGAAGCTATAAGGGATAAAAAGACAATAAAAGTAAGGGACCACCACTATCTCTAGCGCTGATGGAGAGTAAAAAAGGAAAGTTCCAACTCAAAGAAACCTCATCAAGCCTAAGATTCTGAGCCCCCTGGAGAGTGAGAGGCTGAGGTCACCAGATGGCTGGGGTGTTGGCAGACACCCGGAAGGGTGGGCGGTCCTGGATCACCTGCATGCTGTTGACAAGACCCCTGCTTGCATGGTTGCCAGACACCTTGTTGTGGAACCGCCAACTTGGTTGCCACCAAATGTATCAGTATAGAGAATGGGTGGTCTGAGAGAATCTGAGGGGAGGGGAGTAGAAGACTACACTGATTATTACTCTAAAACACTGGCAGAAAAATTCTAGGGTGAATGAGGAAATAAACTATCCTTGTATGACAGAGCACTGACTATAGAAAAGGGCAGGAAGATTTATGTGAAATATACTTAGTTGAGACTTTTTTCCCCTTCATGATATGAAAGGATTTTGCTTAACTTAATATTTTAATTGTGCCATAATGAATTTTGTCCTTTTAATCCCTGAAAAGCCAGTATAGACACAATTAATAAAATGCCTAATTTTTAGTATCCACGAATACACTACAAGGAAGAGTAATGTTCCTCCTATAGCACTGTTTCTTAAACCACATTTATATTTTTGTATGTGCATGTATTTGTTTGCATGCACTCACATATTTTAAAGGTTCTGAAATGACCCTTAGAAAAAAAATATTAACTAAACTTTTCACTAATTATGTTCATAACTATTTATGAAAGAAAATCTTTGCTGCTGTGTTTAGAAAATATCTAAATGTATAGTAAATATGTGGTACCTGACAGAGTATTAGATAAAATAATTATTTTAAAATTTTAGGTCTTCCTTAGAAGTCTTTGCCCAAAGTGTAGTTCCAAATTGGAAACTTTACATAATTTTTCTTTGCTCCATTAAATACTTTCAGTTTGAAAATTATACTGAAGTGAAAACTTCATCAATGAAGTTTACCTGTGCCGAGCATCTGTCTAAGAATAAGGTACTGGGGCTAAATTCCTAAAACTTTAAATTACTCCCTTTGTAATTATGTATTTTTCAAATTTTCATTGTTTAAAGATTCCATCTTTTCTGATTTAGGAGCACTACTACTGTTCTATTATTTATAATTTTTCCTAATGCAGCCTGAATTTTCAAAGAATATCCTTAAACTGAGATTATTCACCACAAAATGCATATGTTATTTTGTGATCTGCATTTCTACCTGGTAAAAGCTTATCATATTTTCTCTAAAAAGTGATGGGAAAGGAAAGGCCTAAAGTCAAACCATTTCTGTTATGAACCTATTCTTCTGCTTAGTAACTGTGAATTAAGGAATGATACAATCTATTTGTGTCTGATTTTCATCACATAAATTGGGGAACCATTTTGATTGTGTAAGAAGTGACAAAAAATTATAAAGCCTGGACTCAATAAATGTTAGCTATTATTATTATTATTATTATTATTATTATCAATTCCAAAAACTGTCTTCACACCATTACATGAAAACAAAGCATATAACTCAAATTATTAATTTATCTAGTATTTATTGAATGTCTATTATTCTAGGTAATGTACAATGGATGGTTTTGTATCTCTTCCACAGTCAAGTCGATCACTGGTCTGATGCTCTGTTCTGTGGAATTTCATGCTTATGAACTGGTCATTTAATAAGCCCATAGAGAGATTGTGGTTGAGTCTTTGTGGAATTGAATGCAAGTCTAGATTCAGAACAGATATCTGTCCTTGTGGGAATAAAATACTGACACTTCCATGATGGAAAATGTCCAAGGTATTCAATTATTTTTTTAAAGATTTTATTTATTTGACAGAGAGAAACACAGCCAGAGAGGGAACACAAGCAGAGGGAGTGAGAGAGGGAGAAGCAGGCTTCCCGCCAAGCAGGCAGCCCGATGTGGGGCTCAATCCCGGGTCTCCGGGATCATGACCTGAGCTGAAGGCAGTCGCTTAACCAACTGAGCCACCCAGGTGCCCCGCAAGGTATTCAATTTGTTGCCAAGTGGATTTTTTGTCTCTCTGAGTAGTAGTGTCCTCCCACTTTCTGAGCATCGATCTTTGTTGTAGACAGATTGGATGTTCAGAAGTATCTGTGGCTAGATAGAACATGGTTAAGTGGAAATCTATACTCTGGGGACTATATATAACCTTTATTTCTGCTACTTTGACCACCCTGTTGATATGCACATGTGCTAGTTCTGTTGTTGAATAATGGTAAAGAAGATTTAGATAGGCAAAATATTAATAGAAGGTTATGCAGTGATGGGTGAAAAATAAGAAGCAGGAGTGTGCAAAACGAATCTTCAGATAGCAATGCATATCTGCCAGCTGTGAAATTAATGAGGCAGTAAAGGACAACTGAATAAGACTTGTCTTATACTGAAATGCATCTTTAAGACAATTTTGGCCAGGATAAAGGGGAGTCCCATTGTGGTATGCTGAAAATGCACCCTCCTCCCCAAATATCAGGCCCTAGTTCCTGGAATCTATGGATGTTACATTATATCGTAAAAGATATGATAAAATTCAGGATCCTGACTTGTGGACATTATCTTAAAAATGCAATCATATGTGTTCTCGTAAGGGTAGCAGTGGGAGATTTCACACAAAAAAAGAAGACAGAAGAAGAGGAGGTAATGTGACCACAAAGAATGAGGTTGGAGTGATGCCCCCACTAGAGTCAAGATGCCAACAGTCACCGGAAGCTGAAGGAAGTAAAGAACAAACTCCTTCCTAGAGCATCCAGAGAAAATACTCTTCTGCAGACTCCTTAAATATATAGTCTGGTGCTACTGATTTCAGAATTCTGGCATCTAGAACTGATGGAGAAAGAATTTCAGTTGTTTCAAGCCACATTTCTGGTCCTCATTATAGCCTAGGCAACAAATACAGTTCTCAAGCCAGATTGTACAGTAGATGAGGTCCACATAATACAGGAATGGAACTACACGAGCGTGTTACCATGCTCAGTCATTGGCTGGAAGCATCCTGGGGAAGTATGGTCTGGACGTGAATGAAGAAGTGGATCAAGGAAGGCAGCAGATGCAGACGGGCTGTCAGGCAGCAGCTGCCAATTACCTGCCCTTTCCAGAATAAGAAAAGAGAAAGGTACATTTCTATCAGAACCAAAAAAAGGTACATGTTTCTTTTTTTTTTTTTTAATTGAAGTGTAGTGACATACAACCTTATATTAGTTTCAGGTGTACAGCAAACTGATTTGACACTGATACACATAACAAAATGACCACAAATCTAGTTACCATTTGTCATCCTACATAATTATTGTAATATCATGGACTATGTTCCCTATGCTATACTTTATATCCCTGTGGCTTATTTTATAACTGAAATTTTAGACCTCTTAATTCCCTTCACCTATAGTATCTAGCCACCCACCTTTCACACCCTCTAGAAACCAACAGTTTTGTTCTCTCTCTAGAACCTGTTTCTGATTTGATTTTTGTTTTTGTTTTTTGATTCCACAGATGAGTGAAATCATACGCTATTTTTTATTTCTGTGACATGTTTCACTTAACTTTAACACACTCTAGGTCCATCAATGTTGTAAAGGGAGGAGTTTTCTTCGTTTTTATGTATAATATTCTATCTATGTATAAAATCTCCTTTATTCATTCTCTTATTGATGGACCCTTAGGTTGCTTCCTTATCTTGCCTGTTGTAAGTAATTCTACAGTGACCATAGAGGTGAATAAATCTTTTTAAATTAGCATTTTATAGTCCTTCAAATAAATACCCAGGAATGGAATTAATAGTATGGTAGTTCTATTTTTAATCTTATGAGGAACTTTTATACAATTTTCCATTATGGCTATAGCAATTTACATTTTCACCAATAAATACTGTATGAGGAGGGTCCCATTTTATCCACATCCTCACCAGCACTTGTTATTTGTTGTCTTTTTTACTGTAGCCATTCCGACAGGTATAAGGCCTATTCTTCTACAGATAATGTTGTATTTATGAATTTCTGCCATCTTTAAATTCAAGCAACAAGGTCCAATCAAAGTGAGAAGTATTGGTATACATAACACCTTCTCTGAGCACAAAAAATACGTGCAGGATATTAATAAATATATTAGATAACCATTATATCAAAATGAAAGAATGACAACTAAAAAAAAGGAAGAATGCATAATTTGTAATACTTGATGAGAATACTTACTATAGAAATTATAGGTTGAGGGGAGAGGTGCGTGGCTGATTCAGTCAGTAGAGCATGAGACTTTTGATCTGGGGGTCATGCATAGAGCTTACTTAAAAAAATTATAGGTTGAAGCTAAAGTGAGAGAAACATTTTAAGAATGGCTAATATAGGGGGTGCAGGGTGGCTCAGTGGTTAACCTCTGCCTTCAGCTCAGGTTATGATCCAGGAGTCCCAGGATCGAGCCTCGCATCAGGCAGCCTACTCGACCAGAAGCCTGCTTCTCCCTCTCTCCCTCCTGCTGCTTGTGTTCCCTCTCTGGCTGTGTTTCTCTCTGTCAAATAAATAAAATAATAAAAAAAAAGAATGGCTAAAATATAATTATCTAAACATCCAATTTAAGAGTTAAAGCAATTTAATGGAAAGAAGAAAAAAAAAGGAAAATATAAAAATAATAAAGCAGGGCGGCTGGGTGGCTCAGTGGATTAATGCCTCTGCCTTCAGCTCAGGTCATGACCTCAGGGTCCTGGGATCCAGGCTCCCATAGGGCTTTCTGTTCTGCAGGGAGCCTGTTTCCTCCTCTCTCTCTGCCTGCCTCTCTGCCTACTTGTGATCTCTCTCTGTCAAATAAATAAATAAAATCTTTTTTTTTTTTTTAAGATTTTATTTATTTATTTGACAGAGTGGAAACATAGCCAGAGAGGGAACACAAGCAGGGGGAGTGAGAGAGGGAGAAGCAGGCTTCCCGCCAAGCAGGCAGCCCGATGTGGGGCTCAATCCCGGGTCCCCGGGATCATGACCTGAGCTGAAAGCAGTCGCTTAACCAACTGAGCCACCCAGGCGCCACCAAATAAATAAAATCTTTAAAAAAAATAATAAAGCAAAGAAACTGATGAAATTTTTGTCTTTTAATCTAATAGCAGCATCTAGAAATATAAATAAAGTATTAAGAAAGGAAATGTTAAGAATAAGAAAACATAGCTGCCAATGCTCTGAGCTTAAGCAGGTGGTTAAAAATCTCATGGATAACATTATACTAATGCATTTGAAAATGTAGTTAAAATTAGTATCGTCTTACAGAAAATACCACTTACCTGACTCTAGAAAAAAAAAAATAGAACAAAAGTATAATACAGTGTGACCAGGTTGAGTTTATGTAAGAAATAGTATTAGTTTCATTAAAAAAATAAATATAATTTAATATAATAAATGAAAGATAAAGGCAGAAGACAAAATTTTCTTTGTCAAAGAAGACAAGTCTTTCTTTATCAGAAAGACAAAGGTGCCCACTGATGATCACTCCACTGACCTGGAGATAATAGCCAGTACAACAAAAAATAAAAACAATAAATAAAAAGTATTAACATTGCAAAGAAAAACCAACTTTGGCAGTATTTTAAAATTATACTTAAGATCAAATGTAACTGACTTAACTTTCCTATATGTGATTTCAAAGCAAATGTATGAAAACTAAAATTTAGATTGTATTAATATCTTTGATTGAGAAATAAATTCAAAGTGCCTGGAAAGCAAGAGCTATGTAAATCCAATTTGTTTTTCCTGATTCTCATTGAGATTAAGAAGCTTAAAATTGTCTGCTGATTTCCATTTTTTTTAGGCAGAAAATATTAATCCTGTATTTTTTTGATTCCACAAAATGTCTTTGGCCTCTACCTCTGTCTTAAATTTTGTCTAATGGTATATTATTTTAACTTTCAAGTCACTGAATATTAAATGTTCATATAGATTTTAATTACAAGATTATATTAGTATGTTTGTCTATACAAAGGCAGAAGTTTGAAAATGTGAATTCCATGTTTAAAATAAGTAAATAATTTAGAATGACAAAAACAGAAGATAAAAATTAGCAATATAAGTGTATATCATGTATAAAAAAATGTTCACAGTGGATGGAGTTTTGAAGTGGCAGATGTGCAATTTACAAATGGTATATATTTTTTTAATATTTTATTTATTTGACAGAGAGAAACACAGCCAGAGAGGGAACACAAGCAGGGGGAGGGAGAGAGGGAGAAGCAGGCTTCCCGCGGAACAGGAAGCCCGGTGTGGGACTCCATCCTGGGTCTCTGGGATCATGACCTGAGCGGGAGGCAGCCGCTTAACCAACTGAGCCACCCAGGCACCCCTACAAATGGTGTATTATAAAGCTAACCACGTCAGATTATTTGTTGTGGCCAATTTCTAAATCATCATGTTCTATTAATTGTAAAATCTGGAAGTATACTTGGTATATTACTCTCATGACTTGCGGCTTCATCGTAGGTATACATTTAGGCATTCCTAATTAGGCATATTATCTAATTTTTAACCAGGTCTTATTTATCCAAAGCAAGAAACTGCACAACTTCTATAAGTCTGGTTGAGTTAGGCTGCTAAAGGCCAAATGCTAATTCTCCCCAAGTAATTATGAGCTAATGTCAGACACTTGTCATGAATAGCAGGTGAGCAAGTTGACAGAGCAATTGTGACAAGCTTGTCAAACTAAACAATTGTGAAGAAATTAATAAGTTCTGTTTAACATTATTTTATAATCTATAAAAGAACCACGACATGCTATTTTTATAACATTGAGAGAATGCTGGGTTTTTTTGTTGTTGTTGTTGTTATAAATGTGTTGACATAATGTCTTTTGAAGGTTAATAAGACCATTTTCATTAACAGCTCTTCAAATTAGAGGAAGAATATATCCTAAGAAAGACTTAAAATATAAGAAGTTTTAAAATAGTTGTTAAAATGATTGCTACATACAAACACAAATGCCAAAAATTTTTTCACTATTTTTTTAGATAGGGAGAGATTTTAAGGGTGGTCACAAAATGAATTATAACAATCCATAACACAGTAAAATATAATTATATATGCTATTTGGTACAAAATAATGTTTAACTATTTCTTCTTTATAAGACTAGTCTATTTAGGTTCATATGTCAAATTAGATTCATATGTAAAAGGATATTCAAATTAGTCAAACTTATGAAAAAATGTTTTAACAGCTTTGATTAAATATAGTTATAAAATGATGAAAGTGATCCTTTTTTAGAAATTATATAACTGAAAGTTCATAAATGACATTCTCTGCTATAATGTTCTCCAGCCAACACAGAAAATCCCAATATGGCAATAGCAATAACAAGCAAAAGTAAGAAATGATAAAGATGTCTTTATTGCAATATAGTATAAATATATGAATAAATACCTGATACATGACTAGATAATAAAGATGTTGTCACAAACTTTGCCCCTTTCCCAAATAATTTTTTTCCGATGGCTAAAAATCCTGGAGTTAGCAAATCAGTTTATGAAAATATGAATACATTTAATATACTTCCTATTCTAGAAAAAATATATATACTTCCTATTCTAGATCACTTCTAATCATTTCTAATATTCTATTTCATCTCTTTAAAGATCTATAAATGTGTACATACACATGTGTTATATAAAATATTCTATTAAATGTAGGCTTGGGAGCATGCTACGCAAAATTTCACCCTTATTGTGTCATATAATATATGAAAACACCATCACTAACAATCCTCTTCACTAAATTCTGAATCCATATTTCCTTTAACCAAGTTAAAACTTGTTTAAGAGCACTAATATGTTACATCCACTCATAGTATATATGCACATAAATAATAAAATCACATGAATCCTTTATCGGTAGCAATGTCTGAATCTGAGAGAATGATCAGGATTTGATGAAAAGAAGTGCACAAAGGAATACTCAGGATAAAATGTCCCCAAGGATGGAAGATGAGTTAAAAATGTGTCCTGATGCCAGAAATAAATAATTTTTTAAAAGGTTTCATTTATTTATTTGACAGAGAGAGAAAGCACAAATAGGCAGAGTGGCAAGCAGAGGGAGAGGAAGAAACAGGTTTCTCACTGAGCAGGGAGCCGGATGTGGTGCTCAGTCCGAGGACCCTGTGATCATGACCTGAGCCAAAGGCAGTCTCTTAACTGACTGAGTCAACCAGGTGACACAGAAATCTAATTTCTTAAAAGCTGGAGAGAATGGTCACAACAAACAGGCAGGTCAGGCCATCTGCGGGTTGCATTTGTGTGTTTTATGTAGCCAACAGGAAGAAAAAGGTTTTATCTTGAGCGCCCAGATACATAGTAATGATCTAGTTGTCATTAATATTGATCTAATTTTTAAACATTAAAAATAATGCATCTATGCTGCAGACAAAAACATTCAATGCTTTACATATTTCAAAAGTAATATGAGAAGTGTCTAAATCTGTCTTTAATGTCTTCCTTTATTGATATCAGGGGATCTTGTGGAAGCAGATAGGAATGTGCCTGTATATATATATATTTTCCCTGATTTTCATAGGAAATGTATACAGCAAAATCAGGTCATCTTGTTTAAAGAACAGTTTCTAGATATTATGTCCTGGTTTTATTAATCCCTTCCTCTTCTTTCTCTGGTGTTCTCTTTTGGGGTTAGTCTTATATTAAGCAGTAGATTTTAATATTTCTGAGTAATAGTGTCAGAAGAGCTTCTGCTCAGCCATCAGCTATTAATGAAGGTCAGTAAACCCTTGTGTTTTCGAGTTTGCTTTATATTTTCTCTGCATAGCTGACATTTTGATAAGAGTTATAGTTTCACAAAGTACACATTTTCCCTTTTTTTTGCAGCCTGTGAAGATGTTTATGTAGCTTATAAAATATACAGCTATGAAAAATTTATAATTCATCTATAATAAACTCTAGACCTGGGAACTTTGTTGAGGCAAAACACACAAACGTTTCTGATCAGAATATTCACAAGTGCTTATTGAAAATACTGATTCCAAGGTTCCACTGCCCTTACTAGGTCAGAATCTCGAGGCAAAGATTTATCACAAGTATCTCTAAAGAGTCATATGATCAGGAAAATTTGGGAAATAATTGGGTAGGTATTTATTAGTAAAAGATTAATATTTTTGGTGTTAATATATGTTAACATTTCTGTTTTCTTAGAGAATTAGTCACTCCTTTTAAATTTTCAAGTATTTGACATATAATTTTGTATTTTCCATGGTTTGTTTAGTCTTCTAAGATTTGTAGCTGTATCTTCTTTTTCATTTGGTATACTCATAAACTACAGTAAGTTTAAACAACTTGAGATAATTTTCAGTTGTGTTCCTTTTATAATTCAATTTTGTTTACTACTATATATAAGATTCTTCTGTTTTCCAAAGATTCTTATTTCCTTGAGTTAGATGCATGTTTTATTTTTTTCATTTTATATACCAGACACATTTAATATTCTTTATAAATCTCATAAGTATCAATACGTTGATTTCTCATTCTCATTATCTTAAAATACTATAGCATTGTTATTTTGATTTCATATAAGTTGTTCATGATCACTTAACCATTTTTAAATATTTAAGGTTTTTAGTTTATATTTTATTAATTTTCAATTTTATTAAATATGGCTTAGGGGCACCTGAGTGGCTCAGTCCGTTAAGCATCTGCCTTCAGCTCAGGTCATGACCTAAGGATCCTGGGATCTAACCCCACCTCAGGCTCCCTCCTCAACGGGGAACCTGCTTCTCCCTCTCCCTACCCCTCTACCAGCTTGTGCTCTCTCTCTCTGTCAAATAAATAAAATATTAAAATAAAATAAAATAAATAAAACATAACTTAAAATAGCTAAAAATTTTTCTTTGTGGGATTGGTTTTCTTATTCATTACATGTAATCTCAGTTGTTCATATCTATACATATGCATATACATAAATATATATATATATGTATATATACTATATCTGTTTTATATAAACTACCATTAAATGTTTTATTATTTTATTTCTGTTATAAATTACTAGCAACAATTTTAGTTTGTATATTTTAATGCTATAATTTGATATAAAATATTTTATAATCTATATTGAATAAAATAGGATCCTCTCTTGTTTTATTCTACTTAAATTTCATTTCAGGATTCAACTTTTTCACTTGTGGTTATTTCCCAGAAATTAATTATCAGCTGTGATCCTCTTGAAATGATTTTGTGTGCTTCAAAAATAGAGCTCATTTTGTCTGTGGAAAAATCTTTAATCACTATTCTGACTTTAAGTATTGATTTCTTTCTTATTGGCAGAAAATCTTGATAGGAGTATGTGTTAATATGACTTTATTTATCTTTCATTGATCCAGTATAGTTGTAATAAAGCTGATTGTCTTTTATGTTTCTCCTTTGCCAGTCATAACATAAGCTGTTACTCTAAAGAAAATGAGTATACCATGACTTCATTGAGAACCATATCCACTGCTACTTTGCCGTGTGAATGTACATATATCTCCTTTTAGTCCCATATGTGCTGTCATTTTACAGTGGCAGGTAATTTCAGGAAAACTCCTGTACCCAGCCCAAACATTCTGTTTGCATTATACCAAATAGGATGTATTTTATTCCCTTGAGTATGCAATCTATTCTATAAATTCCTGTCTCTGTTCACTTACCCTAAATCAATAATAATCAGCACTCTTTCCTTAGCCAAATTGCAATGATCTTAGCAAACTTTATATATGTTATTTACATTTTACATATAATTAAGTATATGGGATTTTATTTTCTCATTTCCCCTTATTTGCAGTTTCAAGATATTCAAATGATTGAGACTTCTTTAGTGTACTTGTTTGAAGTTGGAATCTAGCACACTTATTTGCAGATTGGGATTCTGACATACCAATTTATTTTTTTTAAGATTTTGCTTATTTGAGAGAGAAAGAGATAGAGAGAGAGAGAGAGAGAGAGAGAGAGAGAGAGAGAGAGAGAGAGAGACTGAGGGGGTAGGGTCAGAGGGAGAAGCAGACTCCCTGATAAACAGGGAACCCGATACGGGACTTGATCCCAGGACTCCAAGATCATGGCTTGAGCTAAAGGCAGTGACTTAACCAACAGAGCCACCCAGGCATCTCAACACACCAATTTAAAGAGGAAGAGGAGAAGAAAAATCTAGTTAATGTTAGATCTTGGAAAAAAATTCAGGTTTACTAGTTCCAAGATTCAAATGTATTTCTTTTTTTTTTTTTTTTAAGATCTTTATTTATTTGACAGAGAGAAACACAGCTAGAGAGGAAACACAAGTGGGGGGGTGGTGAGAGAGAGAGAAGCAGGCTTCCCGCCGAGCAGGGAGCCTGATGTGGGGCTCAATCCTGGGTCTCCAGGATCATGACCTGAGCCAAAGACAGTCGCTTTACTAACTGAGCTACCCAGGTGCCCCTCAAATGTATTTCCTAATGTGGCATTATGGTTCTTTTAAAATAGTACCTGTGACCCTTCCCAGTTTTATAATAATCTATATATTTTCTGTTTATATCCATTAAATAGTTATGTATACAGTGCTATTATAGTAATACCCATCAAAGCATTGCAAGTTATCATGAAATTTCTAGGGATAATTCAAAGTCAAAAAGTTTGTCTTTCAAAAATTATTCTGGAAACTCTGATCAATGATTTTAACTTTTGAAACTATAAAAGATACTTCTACAGCCTGCAAAATATCCACTTCCCATTTCAATAATGGTTTCTCAGTTTTCATTTTGTTATATGCTTTCTGGCCACACAATCCATATCTCTCTAAAAAGCAGATTTCTACCCCTATCCAGAGACAGAACTGATTCTTAAGGATGAGCCCTTTCCTTTGCTAGTGATTCATTTAAGGAATCCAGGATTATGAGAATTGGAGCATGGCATTTCATTCAACAAGGGACTATTTCAGATAGTTATGTGCTCAATTCAGGCCAATTAGGAGAAGTAGTCTAGGGAGATCTCAGATTCTTCATTTATTTTCTGTTAAGAATCGTTGCTGAATAAGCAAGAGGTCATTTTTTTTTCTCTGTAAAATATGATGTATTTGAAAAACTACAACTATTGTACTTACAGACTAAGAAAGAAACTGAAAAGAAAGCAAAGACAGAGCTGAGAGAAATGCAAAAAGAGACTGAAGTCTTGACTGACTGACCACCGGAGGGACACTTCTTCAACATGTGGACTTTTTCAGTTAAATATGACAGTTTTACTTCTTTACTGATGAGCCCGGGTAGTCTTCTGCCACATGTAATAATAAAAAAAAAACCCCACATTAACTTAATTGTAAATGTATGTTTATTAAAATATAAAATACATTTAAAATATTTGCAATCATTTACATTTGATTGAAAATAATTCTACATATATATTATCAGAGACCCATTCTTCCCAAAACATTTCATAATACATAAATAATCTGACTTCGTTAGACCACAAGTGACATTAAAATGAAGAATATTATAGAAAATCTGACTTTAATCTTTCGAGGAAATAAAATGTTTGAATTATTAACTTGAGAATGTTTTTCTTTTGAAGTATAGTTGATATATAATGTTAGTTTTCGGTATGATTCTACACTTATATGCAGTACGAAATAATCATAATAAATTCATTTAGCATCTATAACCATACAAAGTCATTATAATGTTATTTACTATCTTCCCTATGCTATATATGTAAAAATCTACATTATTATTATTTTTTAAAGCGAGAGTAGGAGCAAGTGGAGGGGGAGATGGGAGTGGCTGGAAGGACAGAGGGAGAGAGAAAATCTGAAGTAGTTTCAACATGGTATCTGTCTTTTTCTCTCTTATTTCACTTAGCAGGTAAGTTCTAATTCCATCAATGTTGTCACATATGGCAACATTTCATTAATTTTTATGGCTAAGTAATATTCCTGGGTCTATGTGAATGACATCTTTTTTCAGTTTGTCTGTTTAGGCACACTTAGATTGCTTCCATATCTTGATTATTGTGAATAATGCTGCAATGGACATGGGGGGGTCTTTCTAAATAAGTACCCAGAAGCAGAATTGTTAGATCTTATGGTAGTTCTATTTTTAATCTTTTGAGCAACCTCCATAGTTTCTTCCCATAATGGCTTCACAGTTTCCTTTCCCACTGACAGTGGTTCCCTTTTCTTCACACCCTTGCCAACACTCCTTCTTCTTTGTGATACTTGTGATTCTGACTGGCATGAGATGATTTTCCATTGCGCTTTTGATTTACATTACTTTGATGATTAGTAACATTGAACATCTTTTCACATGTCTCTTGGCCATCTATTGGTATATCTTCTCTGAAAAAAATGTCTATTCACATCTTCTGCCCATTTTTAAATCAGATTGTTTTTCTTGATGTTGAGTGTATAAGTTCTTTATACATTTTTTATTTTAACCCTTTATCAGATATATCATTTGCAAATATCTTCTTCCATTCAGTAGGTTGTCTTTTCATTTTCTTCATGGTTTCCTTCATTGTACAAAAAGTCTTGTATTTTGATATAGTCCCAATTGTTTATTATTGCTATTGTTATGTTTGCCTAAGGAGACAGAACCAAAAAAAATACATATTGTTAAGATCAATGTCCAAGAGTTTACTGCCTATCTTTTATTTTAGGAGTTTTATGGTTTCAGGTCTTATATGTAGACCTTTAATCCATCTGCACTTTCTTTTTGTATATGTTGTAAGAAAGTGGTCCAGTTTCACTCTTTCACATGCAGCTGTCCAGTTTTCTCAACATCATTTGTTAAAGAGACTGTATTTTCCTCCTTATATATTCTTGCCTCCTTTGTTGTAGATTGACCATAGTGTTTATTTCTAGGCTTTCTATTCCATTGGTCTATGTGTATGTTTTTGTATCAGTACTATGCATTATGATTACCATAGCTCTGCAGTACAATTGGAAATGAGGGAGAATAATACCTACAACTTGGCTTTTCTTTTTCAAGATTGTTTTGGCTATTCAGAGTCTTTAGATTCCATACAAATTTTAGGGCTATTTGTTCTAATTTTGTGAAAGATTCTATTGTTTTTTTTATAAGTATTGTATTAAATCTATATATCACTTTAAGAAGAATGAACATTTAATAATAATCATTCTTTAATTCCATGATTATGATATACCCTTCTTATTTGTTTCATGTTATTTCTTCCAACAATGTCTTACATTTTTCAGGGTGCTTGTCTTACAAATTCCTGGTTAAATATATTCCCAGGTATTTTATTCCTTTTGATGGAACTATAAATAGGATTGTCTCTTTTTATTTATGTATTCTTATTTTTATTGAAGTATAATTTGTATACAATGTTAGTTCAGGTATACAATATGTGATTTAACAGTTCTATACATTACTCAGTGCTTATCATAATAGGTGTACTCACAGTCTGTCATCATTTATTCTGCAATATTATTATCAACTGTATTCCCTATTTTGGGCTATTCATCTCTATTATCTATTTTACTTTATAACTGGAAATTTTTACCTCTTAATCCTTTTTATCTATTTCACCCATTCTGCACTCCCCCCCCCCCCGGCAACGACCAGTTTGTTCTCTATATTTAAGAGTCTATTTGTTTTGGTTTGTTTGTTTTGATTCCATATATAAGTGAAATCATATGGTATTTTTCTTTGAACTATTTCACTTAGCATAATAACTTCTAGGTACATGCATGTTTCACAAATGGCAAGATCTCATTCTTTTTTATGACAGTAATATTCCACAAACACACATACACATACCACATCTTTATACATTCACCCGCCAGTGGACACATGGGATGGTTCTCTTTGACAGTTATATCCTCTCCTTTCATGGTTAGTCTTGCAGGGGCTTGGTTTCCACCCTTCCTACACTTTTTGATATGACCTTCTCTTATAATTAACTGTATATGGACTGTTCTGCCTGTCTTTGGGTCATTTACAGAATTAGTTGCTGAGATATAGGTGTTATGTTGGTGTGTCTATGCTATGCTGTGAGCTCTGAATCCTCCTTCTAGTCCATCTTCCTGCCTACTTGAGCAATAAAGTCTAGGATTGTTCACTTAATTTCTCTTTCTTCTAGTTTGATATTAGTGTACAGAAATACATCAGATTTTTGTTTAATTTTATATTCAATTTTACTGAACTTTTTAGTTCTAATAGCTTTTTGGTATAAACATTGGGGTTTCTTTTTACTTTCCTTTTTTAAAAAAGATTTTATTAATTTATTTGACAGAAAAAGAGAGAGCAAGCAGGGAGAGTGGCAGGCAGAGGAAGGGGAAGAAGAAGGCTCCCTGCAGAGCAGGGGGAGCCAGATGTGGGACTTGATCCCAGGACCCCAGGATCATGACCTGAGCAAAACACAGTTGCTTAACCAACTGAGCCACCCAGGCACCCTGGGTTTTCTATAGATAGTATCGTATCAGTTGCAAACAGTGACTGTTTTATTTCTTAATTGACAATTTGGATGGCATTTATTTCTGTTTCTTTTCTGTTCTGCCTTTGCCAGAACCCCTCATTTCTTAGGAAAAGTCTCTGTGCCTGTGATAACTCTTCTGCTTGTGGGCATAGTGCCACAATATGGGTCCCAACCAGACCACATCTCTGCCTTTCCTACTCCTCTCTATATGGCTTTTTCTTTCTACCTTTAGGTGTGGAAGAACTGTTCTGCTAGTCTTCAGGTAGTTCTCAGAGACAGTTGCTCTGAAAGTAGTTGTAGCCTTGGTGTGTCCTGGGAAAGGTGTGATCTCAGGATCCTCCTACTCTGCAATCTCCATCAGCTTCTGTGATTTTTTTTCTAGTTCTTGGATAAATGTAACTCAATGGTATCTTAAATCCAACATGGAAATGCTGGACATTTTATAATCAGTCAAACTTTATGTAGAATTTAATCTTTTTCCATAAAACTTTCTATAATGTTTAGACATTATATATTTTAGACTGTTTTTATAAAAGTAAAACTTAAAAAAAAATAAATATTGCCTCAAAGCAATTCTAACATTGTGGAGAATCTAACCTCACAGCATATTTTATTTTACTTCATTTTACTGTTAATACTCATCTCCTTGGCAGCACATGCCCATAAGCAAAGGTAAAAGGAACAAAAGTGGGAAATTGACTTTACTAGCTATTTGACTGATGATGTGCACCTAAAGGCAGAAACGTAGCTTCAAATCAAAATTAATGTCCATGGACAAACTAGGAATTTTCAGATATTTTTCTTAAAAAAAAAAAAAAAAAAGCCCTGTGGTTTCTAGCTGGCTCAGTCAATAGAGCATGTGACTCTAAATATCGGGTTATGGGTTTGAGACTTAGATTGGGTGTAGAGATTACTTAAAAATAAAATGTTTTTTAAAAAGTTCCTGAAATCTTCTTAGTGTTTTATTATGAGCTATCAAAATATTATCAACTAAGGGTAAAGACTATTCAGCCTATATTCAAACTAAGTTAACTGAATATGAAGCAATTTAAATCTAAACTACAATTAACTACAATTTATAATTCTAAAATTTGAAAAATAACTCTAAGGTCCTCATTTTTTTAGTGTTTTTTCAAAAGTGTGCTAAGTACTATTTTGGTGTTAGTTAGAGAAAACATTGTATTTTTATCTATTCAATTATTTTAGCTATTCCCCCTTGATATCTCTGAAATTTAAAGCTTTTACCTTTTATATGAAATTATGCTGTTTTAGTTAACTTAGACATGTAAATCATAAAATTACATGAAATTATGAGAACACTATTTTTATCAACATAAATAATATAGATAATAGCCCTACATTGCTTATAAAGTTCAATCCTAGTTGCTTATTTAATAGTTTAATTAGTATTAATATTTTGTTTTGGAAAATATGCCATCAGTTGCCTAATTGATTGAAAATGCATCACTGGTAAAGCAAAAGTTGAAAAATAAGGCCAATAGAATGGAAATGTCTTATGAGTTCAGGAGGCATATGTTCTAGATTAAAATGAAGACTTATGGTATTAAGAATTTTAAGTAGCATGATACTTCAGTTAACTGGACACTTCCATTAACTAGAGTATAGGTTAAATAAGGTTATTATAACTATTTCTATTCAATAGTGTAACTAATGCCTTCTAGTAAAACTTTTTATGACAGAAACATTCTGAACATGTCAATGTTCAATATGGTAGCTACTAGACAAAAGTGGTTATTAAGCATTTGAAATATAAATACTGTGGCTAAGAAATTAATTTTGGGTCTTATTTAACCTATATATAAAATTTCATTTTGAGATAATTATATATAAACATGGAGTTGTAAGAAATACTGATAGCACATTTATCTTTTATCCACTTTCTCCCAGTAGTCACATATTGCAAAACAATATTACAAAGAGAATGTTGGCTTTGATACAGTCAAAATAATACTGAATATCCCATCACCATAAGCATCCTTCTTAATATCCTTTAACAATTTACCCAGTAAATGGATTCTGGGTTGTTTGGAGGTTATGGATATTGCTAATGAAGCTTCTATAAATGTTTGTTTGAATATATTCCATTTTTGTTTTTCTGGACTAAATGCCCAGGAGTTTAGTTCCCAGGTCCTACTATGCTGTTGTTTATTATTATTATTATTATTATTATTATTATTATTATTATGTGTTTTCATGATTTTGATATTAGGGAATGCCATAAAGAGGATCAGAATACATCCCCTCATCTTCAATATTTGGAAGAGATTGTGTAAAATTGCTATTAATTACTTTGGATCTAGGACCCTTCAAAGTTTCCTCTTAGTCGAGTCACATACTTTGGGTTTTTTGACAAATTATTCTATTTTCTAAGTTGTCTATTTTTAAAGTAAGGCTTATAGTATTCCTTTATGTCTTTTTAATAGCTGCAGGTTCTATAATGATGCTTGTTGTTTTATTCCTGAAATTGGAGATTTGTGTCTTCTAATTATTTTTTTTTAAGATTTTATTTATTTATTTGACAGAGTGAAAGACATCTAGAGAGGGAACACAAGCAGGGAGGTGAGAGAGGGAGAAGTAGGGGGAGTGAAAGAGGGAGAAGCAGGCTTCCTGCCAAGCAAGAAGTCTGGGATCATAACCTGAGCCCAAATCAGACGCTTAATGACTGAGCCATGTAGGTGCCCGCTTTTAACTGTTTTGGACAGTCATGATAATAGGTTTATCAGCTCTGATTTTTTGGAAGAATTTTATATATCTTTATTTTCAATTTCACTGATTTATGCTATTATTTTAATAATTATTTCCTTCTGCTTTTTTTTTTAATTTGTTTTCCTGAATTCCTGGTGAGCAACTCAGATTTGTATTTGAGAACTTCCTTCTTTTCCAGTGGAATCGCAGACATTTTCTAAGTACTTCTTTATCTATATGTGATATATTTGATATGTCTTTAATTTTCATTCAGTTTTGTATATTTTTAATTTTGAGATGTCATTGTTTGACACATGGGTTATTTAGAAGTGTGTTCTCTACCTTCATGTATTTAGACATTTTCCTGTTTTATTTCAGTTTACATAATAAATGAATAAAATCATATCTCAGTACATACAGAAAAAGCATTTAATGAAATTCAACATTCACTTATGAGAAAAATACAACAAAGTCAGTATACAGCGAATATTCCTCATAATAAAGGCCATGTATGACAAACCCATAACTAACATCACATTCAGTGGTGATTTCCTCTAATTTTAGGAATATGAAAAAGATGCCCATTCTCACCACTTTTATTTAACATAGTATTAGAAGCCCTAGCTAGAGAAAGAAAAAGAAATAAAAGGCACCCAATTTGGAAGGGAAAAAGTAAAACTATTTGTAGTCACTATTTATAGATGATGTGATACTATATAGAGCAAACATTAGAGACTCCAACAAAAAATTTTAGAATTAAAAAAATAATAGTAAGTTCCAGATTGTAAGATCAATATATAGATATCTATTGCATTTCTGCACAGTACTAACAAACAGTAAGAGAAATTAAGAAAACAAAACAATTCTATTTGCCATTGCATCAAAAAGTAAGACAACTAGGAATTTTTTAAAAAATTACATTTTCTTTATTTAAATTCAATTAATTAAAATATAATGTATTATTTGTTTCAGAGATAGAGGTCAGTGATTCATCAGTCTTATATAGTACCAAGTGCTAATTACACTATATGCCATCCTTAACATCTACCCCCTGGTTACCAGATCCCCCCACCTCCTTCCCTCCAGCATCACTCAGTTTGCTTCATGTGATTAAGAGTCTCTTATGGTTTGTCTCCCTTTTTTGTCTTGTTTTATTTTTTCCTCTCTTCACCTAATGATCATCTGTTTTCTTTCTTAAATTCCACATATGAGTGACATTATATGATAATTGTCTTTCTCTAATTGACTTATTTCACTTAACATAATACCCTTTGGATCCATCCATGTTGTTACAAGTGGCAAGATTTTTTTGAAGGCTAAGTAGTATTCCATTGTGCATGTATATGTGTGTGTACCACATCTTGTTTATCCATTACCTAGAAGTAAATTTAACCAAAAAAAAGATGAAACACCTATAGTCTGAAAACTGAGACATTAAGAAATTGAAAGTGAAACAAATGGAAAAATATACCACGCACATGTTAGAAAAAATATTGTTAAATATCCACACTACCCAATTCCATCTATAGATTCAATGCAATACTTAACAAAATACCAATCATTTTTTAATAAAATTTAAGCAATATATAAATGGAACCACAAAGACTGAATTATCAAAACAGTCGTTAAAGATTTTTATTTACTTGAGAGAGTGCCGGGGTTGGGGGCCAGTGTTTCAAGCAGACTGAAATGAACATTGAGACCAAGGCAGGGCTCAATCTCACAACCCTGAGATCATGTCGTGAGCTGAAGCCAGGAGTTAGGTGCCCATCCAACTACACTACTGAAGAGCTCTTCAAAATAATCTTGACAAAGAAAAAGCTGGAGGCCTCATATTCCCTGATTTCAAACTCTACTACAAGGTTACAGTTACCATAACACTATACTTGCACAGAAAAAGACACATGTATCAATGGAACAGAAGCCCAGATATAAATCCACACTTATATGGTCAATATACAACAAAGGAGGCAAGAATATCCAACGGGAAAGGGCAGTCTCTTCAATAAATGGTGTTGAGAAAACAGTCATTTTCTTACACCATGTAAAAAAGGAACTCAAAATGGGTTAAAGACCTAAATGCAAAACCTGAAAGCATAAAACTAGATGAAAACATAGGCAGTAACTTGTTTGACATCGGTCTTATGTAAGATATATTATCTTAACATATATATTATTATGTCTCAGGCAAGGCCAACAAAAGCAAAAGTAAGCTAAAAGTTTTGCACAGCAAAATAAACCATCAAAATAAAAGGCAACCTACTGTATGAGGAAAGATACTTGCAATAATGTATCTAATAAGGTACCAATTTCCAAAATATGTAGAGGACTCAGATAGCTGAACAATAATATACCACTTAATAAATGGTAAGAAGACCTGAATATGCTCCCCCTCTCCAAAGAAGTTCTATAGATGGCCAACAGACATATGAAGGATCACTATAAAGGAAGTCCAAATAAAACCATAATGATATAGCACCTCACACCTGTCCTAATGGCCACTATCAAATAACAAGAATTGACAAGGATGTGGAGAAAAGGGAACCTTCATACACTGTTAGTGAGAATGTTAATTAGTGCAGCCATAATGGAAAACAGTATCAAGTTTTCTTTATTTCTTCTTGTTCTAGATCCTTTTTGCTATGATTGTTTTATGCACTGCTGTGGGTTGAAGTTTACATTTCATCTGGAATAATTAATAGTATTTTTGATGTAAAACTTCATAGCACATAGAAACAAAAGAGAATCTGTACATATGAGTGCCCATATGTGTGAAAGTATGTATCTATGAAGCAAACAGAACATTATGGAAAAGTAGAAAAATTAAAAATTTTGGATCTGTATAGAAGATGCAGAATTTTGTTATACTACTCTTGTACCTTTTTTTATAGTTAAAAACATCAAATAAACTTTAATGTTTAAGTATCAAATTAGACATTAATGGTAACAAACTCAGTGCTTTATTACTCAAAATATTTCTAAGTCAGTTAGAATAAAGGAAATATGTTTTCTCTTTTCTCAGCTACATTCCTTATGAGAGCATGTGTTTAAATGGTTCTTTTATGTGACTGAATTATATTATTTAGCTTCCTAATTCATAACCATGAAATTCTTTTTAAAGATGTATTCATCTGAGAGAGAGAAAGTACAAGTAGAAGGAGCAAAAGGAGAGGGGAGAGAATGTCAAGTTGACTCCATGTTGAGCACAGAACCTGAACAAAGAGAGTCTTGATCTCAGTATCCTGAGATGACAACATGAGCCAAAACCAAGAGCTGGATGCTTAACCAAGTGAGTGTGCCAACCAGGTTCCCAACTATGAAATCCTTATTTAGCCTTTTATTTAATAATTTAGCCTTAAATTTTATAAAAAAAAATAATTTAACACTTTCTATTTCATATTAAAATTCCCAAATCAGCAATAATATGCTATATGCAATTCAGAAAATATACATAATCTTTCTTTTATTGTATTTAAAATACAGCCTATGGAATGGTATGCCATTTACAGAAAAAAGGACTCCTGTTTAAGATAATTAAATATTTGTATCACTTTATGGGGCACCTGGGTGGCTCAGTTGGTTAAGCGACTGCCTTCGGCTCAGGTCATGATCCGGAGACCTGGGATCGAGTCCCACGTCGGGCTCCCTGCTCGGCGGGAAGCCTGCTCCTCCCTCTCTCCCTCCCTCTGCTTGTGTTCCCTCTCTGGCTATGTTTCTCTCTGTGAAATAAATAAAATCTTAAAAAAAAAAAAAAATAAATAAATATTTGTATCACTTTAGAGTAAAATGTCATATTATTTCCTTGTATATACATTAAATGTATATCAAATTATAAATTGTAAAGCAGAATTTAATTTTATTGTCTTGAATTATACTTAAAATGTAGAAATATATGTTATTTACATTTTCATAACAATTAAAAGAATTATCAATATCATTTAACTGGTTGTTGAGCACATGGCCCTGTGTTTGTCTCTTTCCATCCCTTCTAGAATACATCTAAAGAATATAGAAAAATAAGACTTTGTTTTGAGACTGGTTGGAACTTTTTTTTCTTCTAGGTTGACTCTAGTTAAAATCATTAGTAAAACAGTTATTTACTATCAAAAAAATGAAAATTATTATATATATGAAAATGAGTAAAATTCTGTTATTTTCATTTTCAATTACATATAGTAATATATCCTAATTAGATTTCAACAAACATACTATTCTGGCCTTATATATGTTTATAAACTATGATAAGCTCTAATACTAATACACATAAAATGAATGTTAAAAACTTCCATTGCAGATTCATTTCAAATGACTAAAATAATCTTTGTAGCCTAGAAATGTGCTCTTAATTTGCTTTATTTAGAAATTCTGAGAATATTTGTATACTGGCACTTGAAGTATCCTTATACTGAATTGAGATCAGGAATGTTTTAAGCTCATGTGGACATAAAGATCTTGTATTTTGTAGAACATAATTTCCTTGCTAAAAATATTTTTGTATGTTTAGAGCTTTCAATGTTTTATTATTTCTTTAAATTTCAAAAAGAGAAAGTCTCTTCTAGTGTAAGAGCTTGTTAAACCACTGTTAGTCTAAAAAATTAGAGTAATATAAAAGTACATATTGAATTATCAAAACTAATTTCTCATCTTGGTACATTACCATTTTTTAGCATATGAACTTGGTTACAAATTCTTTGAGCTGTAGTTATATAAAAAGATTGATAACACTGTCATATGGTTATTGTAAAGATTGAGCAAGATGATTAATAAGAAACTATGGATATCATAACATGTTAATATAGAAATAAAAATTGTATTTCTAAAGCATTGCTTGAAATTAAAGGGTGGGATGTGGAAAATACTAGAAATTCAAATATTATAGAGAAGAAAGAAAATAGAATGGGATTCATTTTTGATGGGCACTTGTTGGTAAAAAAAGTTTGTTTTTCAGATAAATACTATAACTTTTTATCTTTGAATTTGCAATATGAATTTTTCATTTGATAGTTAAGAGTATAGAATGGAAAGTCAGTATGTGGTTTACTTCTGTATGTAGTTAACTTAAGCAAGTTAAAGTTTCTGAAGTTCTGTTTTCTAATAAAATTAAGAATAATCATATATTTTCATTGTGTTGTAATAACTTTCAGTTGTATATAATAAATGGAAATATCATAGATAGATATCCTGAACAAGGGAGTGCCTAAAAGATAGCACTTATTATTACCAAATACTATAAATAACTTAAGACTATTCTACTGAGGAGAAACTTTGTAATCACTTCATCTTTCCTTGAAGCAACAACACCTCAAGAAAAAACTATACTTAGGGGCTCACTATACCTTAGTAACATCTTTTGATGTATTTGTCAGTTTTATGCAAACCTATCTTTCTCATTTGCTTAATCCCTCTTTTTTTACTATCAAAAGTGTTTCTTTTCTTTTCTTTTTTAAGATTTCACCTATTTATCTAAGAGAGAGAGAGAAAGAAAGAGAGCATGAGCATGAAAGGGAGACAGGTGGGGGGGAAGGCAAAGGGAGAAAGAGACTCCTTGCTGAGCAGGGAGCCCCACATGGGACAGGGCTCAATTCCAAGACCATGTCACTTTTTGCATGAATGATATTTTTCTTTTATGCTTTCCCATTGAACCTGAATATTGCTTTGAATATATCACAGTCACCAAAAACAAAGATGACTATCTCCATTAATATTTTTTCAAGTATTTTGTGAGACTGTTTTTGGGCTCTCTTTCCAATAGCAGAATTGTAGTGTCATAGTATATACATTTGAGAGCATTATACTGAATTATCTTCTAAGACCGTTGTATTGGTCTAAACTCTGAGCAGCATGAATGTTCATGTGCTCCACATTTTCAGCAATTGCACTGATAGTTTTTAGCGTTTGTATTATGTGACTAGATAAACTCTTACTAGCTGGCCTGCTGGATTTTCCTCAATGCAAATTGTGTTTAAGTGAGGCACTTTTCGACATCACATCTACATATCTATCTATAAATAAATTTTATACATATTATATACTTTTATAAACAGACATATGTGGGGGTGCCTGGGTAACTCAGTCAGTTAAGCCTCTGCCTTTAGCTCAGTCATGAACCTAGACCCCTGGGACTAAGTCCTGCATTAAGCTCCCTGCTCTGCAGGGAGCCTGGTTCTCCCTCTCCCTGTGCTCCTCCCCACTGCTCATGCCCTTTCTCGCTCTCTATCTCAAATAAATAAATAAAGAGTCTTTAAAAAATTTAAAAATAAACACATATATGTTAAAAAATGCCAACTGAATCATATGAGTCTGCCATATGTTGCCCATGTCAGACTAGTTTTACAAATTTATACATGCACACACATATATTCTTCCAAAAGTCATTGACACACACACATACACTCCTGCATACAACACAACCTCAGAATAGCAATTTGTTTACTGGACCATAATATACCCTTTTGAGATGAACTGCTCATCTAAAACTAACTAGTTTTCTAATATTAACATCTACTAAATTATCTGGCTTTGTTATTTTTAAAATATTTTATAGACCTCAGAGTTAGAAAAAAAATCTTTCATTTTGTACTGTACTGTAAAAACTGATCATGTATCTATTTTTATTATTTAAATATGTTATAAAATAATGTGTTATATAGCTATCATTTTAACTCTCAAATCCAGAATGCTGCCAATCTGATAATGCCAAAAAAGATAAACATTTTTATCTTCCCTTGAGTCTCATCATCACCCTCAGATTAAACATAATCCTAATATTTAGAAAAATACTCATGTTTTAAACTTATGTCATACATATTTGTTTAGCTACACAGTATGTTGAGGTTTGATTTTTTTTTTTTTTTAACTTACATAGAGGATAATAATGGTCTATGTTATCTTCTGGGAATCCTTCTTTCTTTAGTTTTTTTTTTTTTTTTTTCCTAAAGATTTTATTTATTTAACAGAGAAAAACACAGCCAGAGAGGGAACACAAGCAGCGGAAGTGAGAGAGGGAGAAGCAGGCTTCCCGTTGAGCAAGCGGCCTGTCACAGGGCTCGATCCCCGGACTCCGGGATCATGACCTGAGCTGAAGGCAGAGGCTTACCCACTGAGCCACCCAGGCACCCCAAGAATCCTCTTTTCAATCAACATTATGCTAGTGAACAATACAGAGATGTGCAGATAAAATCTACATACAATTCTATACACCAATAATAAAGCAGCAGAAAGAGAAATTAAGAAAACATTCCCAGGCGCCTGGGTGGCTCAGTGGGTTCAAGCCTCTGCTTTTGGCTCAGGTCATGATCTTAGGGTCCTGGGATGCATGTCCGCATCAGGCTCTCTGCATGGCGGGGAGCCTGCTTCCCCCTCTCTCTGCCTGTCTCTCTGCCTACTTGTGATCTCTCTCTCTGTCAAATAAATAAACAAAATCTTTTAAAAAAATTCCATTTATAATTGCGACAAAAATAAGATATTATCTTACACCAAAATATTATATTATCTTATCCCCAAAATAAGATATAATAATAGGATATGATATAGAATTTACTCATATAAAGGTAATATTTCATTATATTATCTTATTTTTGGTACATTTGTGAATGAGATTGCCGATTTCTCCTTCTGCTGCTTTATTATTGGTGTTTAGAATTACAATAAATTTCTGTACATTGATTTTGTGTCCTGAAACTTTTTTTTTTCAGTTCTAGTAGTTTTTTCATAGTCTTTTGGGTTTTCTACATAGGGTGTCATGTCACCTGCAAATTGTGGAAGTTTTGCTTCTTGGTGTCTTTTCTTTCTTTTGTTATCTGACTGCTATGTCTAGGACTTCCAGAACAATGTTGAATAAATACTGTGAGAGTGGACATCCTTGATTTGTTCTTGACCTTGGGAGAAAACATAATTTTCCCCCCATGAAACATGATGTTAGCTTTCCACTCTAAGATCCACTTTAATGTTCCTTACAGGGCTGGTTTAGTGGTCATTAACTCCTATAGTTTTTTTGTTTTTTTCTTTTTTTCTGGGAATCTCTTTATCTCTCCTTTTATCTGATTGACAGTTTTGTTAGATGGACTATTCTTCATTTTTTTTTTCTTTCAACACATTGAATGTATCATGCCACTCCATTCTGGCTTATAATGTTTCTGTTGAAGAATCTCCTACCAGCCTTATAGGTTTTCCCTATAAGTACTGTGTTTTGTCTTTATGCTTTAAAATATTTTTCTGTATCACTATATTTTGCCTATTTAATTACAAGGTGTCTTGGTGTGGGTCTACTTTTGTTGATTTTGATGGGAATTCTACTGATGTGGATAACTGTTTCTCTCTCCAGGTTAGGGAACTTTTCAGCTATTATTTCTTCCAATAAATTCTCTGCCCCTTTTTCTCTCTTTTCTTCTTCTGGAACTCCTATGATACAAATATTACTATGTCTGGTAGAGTCACTGTGTTTCCTGTCTAATCTTGTTTTATGTAATTATTTTTTTATCCAATTTACTTTCCTTTATGTTATAGATCATTAATTCATTCCCCTGCTTCTTCTACCCTGCTATTCATTCCATCAAGCATGTTTCTCATTTCATTTACTGAACCCTTTATCTCTGCTATGTCATTATTTATCTAGGTGTTAAGGGTCTCACTCATGTCTTCCACTCTTTTCTCAAGTCCAGTGGGTATCCTCATGGTCATTACTTTCAATTCTCTATTTGGCATGTTACTTATATCTGTTACACTTGCA